>CAVNYN010213422.1:0-51516 GCA_963692815.1 Nyctanthes arbor-tristis
CAGTTGTTGTTGTTTTTTATATTTGTTAAAGCTAATTTCTGTTTGAGAACTCCCTCCCCCCCCCCCCCCCAATAATTAGAAAACCTAATTGGATGGGTGAATAAAATGATAGAATATCTTTCTCAGTGTAAGCATATTTCAGATTACTTGCTGCTTTAATAGCATTAACAGGTTGAAATATTGAACTTGATTTGCATGTAAACTGGATTCTGTATTTTTAAGATTATTATCCACTATGAATGAACAAACATTGAGTTTAAGCAACAAATTATACATCGATTTCGAATAGTGAAGCACTACTCTTGACGCATCTCGATTCCATCCTTCAAATGTTGACATCTGCATTCTACTATCTTTGTTTCTTGCAATGTATATTTATAGCAAAAGATTTTTTTTTTTTTTGGGTGATGAATATGATTTTTTATTTTTTTATTTTTTGTAATCTTTCTTTTGATAATGCAGAAATATATATGGCTGCCATTGAGAACAATCAAAGACTGAGTTAGCAAGTATCTCACTGGATCAAGGTGTCAACAAACTGATCAGTGGCTGGGTTATGGTTGTGTTTGTTCGATCATGAGTGAAAGATGAAATATATGAGTCTGTGGAAAAATTTTTCTTAGTCGATGGATGAGAACGGAGAGTACCTGAAGGTATGCCCATTAGAGGTTAGCGCTACAGAAGTGTAACAAAATCCTATGTAATGCAAGTCATCAAGTTTTCATCCAAAGGATGTTGTTGAAAAGGAAAAATATAGTTTTCAATTATCGACATTTGTATTATCCAGAGTATAGTGTTTGAAAATTTATATCACTTTTGTTGGGTATTCAATATTTAACTTTTATAAGGATTTAGTACTATAAAATATTATTTCACTATTGAAGTTGTTTGAAAGATAAATTCAAGTTCTTCTTTCCCATGGGGCCCGATACTTTCTTACTTTTCTTATGAAGAAATATTATTATGCAAAAAAAGTAGAATAAAGTAAAGTAGAAAAGAAATTATATAGTAAAATATCTTCACTTCTAAGTTCTAATGAGAAGTGGGAGCCTCATTATGTGTTTTTATCTTTTATAATAATATTATTACTGTTGTATTAGTTCTCTATTCATGCATTACTATAGTTTCAAAAAAACATTGCTTCCCGTGATGGAATAACTAATTGTTCTGAAACCTACTATTGTAATTTTAACAGTTGAAATAAAAAGAATAAAAGCACTTTCTATTTAAGGCATGTTTTTTTTATTTGTTTTCTCCGACGTTTTTATCGTTTTGATTTTGGGTACCAATTTGATCCCTTAATATGCGAAATTGATTATGTTTGCATCTTCGTGCAAATTTAATACTAACACGTGTAAGGGGTCTAACTAATTGATTAATTTAGAATTTCTGCCTAAGTATTATATTTTTATTTGTCTGGAGAGTGTTGGAAGTTTTTCCGCGCCATGTTTGATGTTCCCCTTGCCACTAGTGTGCTGTTATATTACTGTTCAAAAAATTTTTCTTTTTATTTTTTGATATCTTAAGATTCCAAATACGGCTACTCATCTTCTAAGAGGCTACTTTCTTGTCCTCTATTATTTGTCCATGCCCTTGTGTTGTCATTTAGGGCATGTTCTGTTTATTTTTTTGAATTTATTTTGAGTCTTGTCTTTCAAGTGTAAATATTAAGTAAAAGAAAAATTTTATTTCCCTTGTTTTGAGCATTTTTAAATTTTTAAACTAGAAAACTCAAAATAACAAAATGTCATTTCATTTGTTTTGAGCTTTTTAGTTTAAAATTTTGAAAATGTTCAAAATAACGAAAATAAAATCCTTATGTTATTTAATATTTACTCTTGAAAGACAATACTCAAAATGAATTCAAAACAATATAAACAAAACATACCCTTATTTTTACATTTTCTGTTTTATATTTGTAGTTTATTGTTATATATTAACATCAAAGTCTACAATTATGAACGAAAGAAACGTTGGAAAAAAAAAAAGGTAAAACGCGTTGTTAACCTTATCTTGACTTAAATGTGTTAATGAGTCCAAGAGTAGACTTGTATTGCTCTGGCACTTGCAATCAGATCCTCACAATCAAAAAGGAAAACAAAAGAAAGAATCTCAAAAACTTCATAGAATTCCACAATAGAAAACAAAAGCTGGAAAGGGACTGCAAAAGAAAATATCACAATAGTGGAATTTAAATGCGTACGTAGTTTGCCTGATAAACACAGTCATGAATCCCATCCGCATTAATTACAAGAAAATATAATTCATTTTGGAGTCATTTACCAGAAATTTGCCTTTGAACATATGAAAACTAATTTTATTTTATTATTATTATTATTATAATTATTATTATTATTATTTTTCAATGTGGTTGAACATAAATGTCGACTTGTTGGCTAAATTTTTAACAAAAATTAAGTTGGAGTAAATGGCCGCTTAATTCACCATTTAGACCACTTATTATTAAACACACTATTATTCTACATATTATTAATGTCAAATTCTTCAAAAATTATAATCTCCAAATTCCCCTTAACTTGAGAACTGCCAAACTACAACTATGCAGTTAAAATCTCTTTAAATTTTCACTACTCATTCCATCTCTCTCCTCCGTCCTCATTATAATTTCTCCATAGTAGTTGTGAAATCCCTTGATTCTTATTATTCGTAAGGAGATAGATAATGAGTGGTGGAGATAAATGTGTGATTAAATTGATTAGTTGTAAAATTAAAGGGTAAGTGGAAATTATAACTTTCAGAGAATCTGACCACATTAATGAGTATTTAATCTTGTGATAAACGTCAAGTAATTATGCATATTATAAAAGGGATCAGATTATGGCCAGCACTTAGAGCTCTTTCAGCCTTTCGGGAATCCTATGTTTAATAACTTTGTTCTCCTCAAATGGTTTCAAGAAAAAATTGTATTCTTTAAGGTTTCTATATAACTCAATTTGGTTAATAGCAGAGGTTGTTTTGAAGGATTTTACAGTCGACCAAGTTGCTAAAACATTAGGTTCGTTCTGTTAATCTCACATTCTTTGCACGTTTAGTGAAACGGCCTGGGAAATGACTAATATTAGTTGTCTTAAACTTAATGGATGCCAATATTATTCAAGTTCCCAATTATTTAAGATTTTGATTTACAGGACAGAGTGAAATCTTCAGAAAATGGAAGATACAGAAACCAGATTACACCCTCTAGCCATTGAAGACCAAGTCGATGACTGTACAAAAGACGGGACAGTTGATTATCGGAACAGACCGGCTAACAAGAAGAAAACAGGCAACTGGAGAGCCTGTCCTTTTATCCTAGGTTAGTGTTTTCATTCTTAATTCTTCCAAACAAAAGCATTTCTGAGACAACAGTACTACTTCTGCTTGCTGAGAATGGAATTTTTACTTAGGAAATGAATGTTGTGAAAGATTGGCATACTATGGGATGAGTTCCAATCTTGTTATCTATTTCACAAAACAACTCAATCAACACAGTGTTACTGCTTCGAAAAATCAGTCGAACTGGTCAGGTACCTGCTATGTTATGCCATTAGTTGGAGCATTTCTTGCTGATGCATACCTGGGAAGATATTGGACCATTGCCAGCTTTTCGATCATCTATGTCATTGTGAGTTTGACTCACTCTTTCTTTTGTGCGTATTCCCGACTTGAAACTTAGGGAGACTAAAGCTTGGTTTGTTCTGATTGTTGTGTTCTTCAACAGGGGATGACACTATTGACATTATCAGCAACAGTTCCTGGCCTGAGGCCAACCGGTGTAGAGAAAGATGTCTGCACTGCAACACATACTCAAACAACAGTCTGTTTTCTTGCACTCTATCTTATAGCACTCGGGACCGGTGGGATTAAGCCGTGTGTCTCGTCCTACGGTGCAGATCAATTCGATGACACTGACGAGGCTGAAAAGAAGCACAAGAGTTCCTTCTTCAATTGGTTTTATTTTTCAATCAATGTTGGAGCTCTTGTTGCCTCTTCTGTACTGGTCTGGATTCAGATTAACATTGGTTGGGGATGGGGATTTGGTGTTCCCGCTGTGGCAATGGCTATAGCTGTGGCCTTTTTCTTTTCGGGTACTCGATTGTATCGGTACCAGAAACCTGGTGGCAGCCCTCTAACGCGGCTCTGCAAGGTGATTGTTGCCTCCCTGAGAAAATATCGAGTGACGGTACCTGACGACAAATCTCTCCTATACGAAACTCAAAATGCAGAATCTGTTATAGTTGGTAGCCGCAAGCTTGATCCCACGGATGAACTTCGGTACGTGCCCTTTAACCATTGAAGTCTTATATCTAGTCTAACACACTAAAACGTGACATCCAATTATGAATTATGCTTCTAACATCTTTGAGTTTCAGTTTCTTTGATAAGGCTGCAGTAATATTACAATCAGATTACAGAAAGGACTCAATAGATCCATGGAGACTTTGCACTGTTACTCAAGTTGAAGAACTGAAATCAATTATTCGGTTGCTTCCCATATGGGCAACTGGGATTATGTTCAGCACCGTGTATGGACAAATGGGAAACTTATTTTTGTTACAAGGAGAATTCATGAATACAAAACTGGGTAATTTCAACATCCCAGTAGCGTCCCTCGGCATTTTTGACACTCTCAGTGTCATTTTCTGGGTTCCGGTCTATGATCAGATCCTGATTCCAGTAGCAAGAAGATACACAGGCCATAAGAATGGTTTGACACAGTTGCAGCGTATGGGAGTTGGGCTGTTCATATCGATATTTGCTATGATATCTGCAGCAATATTAGAGATTGTTCGTCTAGGAATTGTACGAAGGCACAACCTATACAACACAAAACAAGTACCCATCTCAATATTCTGGCAAATACCGCAGTATTTCATCGTAGGATGTGCAGAAGTGTTCACAAACATAGGACAACTTGAATTCTTCTATGAACAAGCACCTGATTCCATGAGAAGTTTGTGTGCAGCCCTATCTTTGACAACAACTGCTGTGGGGAGCTATGTGAGTTCCTTGTTACTGACTATTGTAACAGATATCAGTACTAGGAATGGGAAACCTGGATGGATAGCAGACAATTTGAATCATGGGCACCTCCATTACTTCTTTTTGCTCTTGGTTGTTATGAGTGTTCTTAACTTGGGAGCTTTCATTGTGGTAGCAAAGAGATATACATACAAAAGGGCCGTGGGAACTCTTCGTTGATGACAACAGGAAGTTCAAGTTACATAATACTGGACAAGTAATGTACATAATCAATGCTATTTTCTTTTCTTTTTATCCTGTTCTTTGCTGTACACGTAAAGCTTGTTGTTAAGAATATCAAAATTCCAGCAAGGAGAATAGCACATCAGGCGGATGGAAATTACGTGCCTAAAAGCATCACTTGTCAAGTGTTCCCATACCATTGCAGCAATCTGAGAGCTTTTGTTAAGATAGAAAAATACTCTAGCTTATGCTACAACAACGCAGCTTCCATTTCATACCCAAAACCTCTGTGGCAGAAAGATATGCACTTGGTACAATATGAAGAAACTTTCCCATTTTGAACCGCCTAAATATCATCTTTCAAGTTCTTGATCTTCAGTGGCATGCCGTTAACAATTATATAATTAGAATGCTCTTAGATACCATTAACACTGTATTTGCTCTCACATTCCCTCTCTTACTAAGACAGTTCACTGGCATTCTTAGAATTCCACTATTACATTGTTTAATAAGTTCACAAGCAAGGTACTTCAGCACAAACAAAGCATGAGGCCAAAAATGGGCAAATCTTTCACAATTTAGGGAGATCTGAACCTTTATACTCAATAATATCATTACACAGACAAAAAATATCAGAAGTAGGAAGCTGTTAAATAAAAAAAGAGAGAGAGAGAGAGAGAAACCGTGAAAACTGTATTACTGTATTTAAGAAAATGCTACAATACATGGAAATACATGGTTACACTTATTAAGCTACTTAGTTCTAAAATTTGTCACAAGTATAGCTTAATATAAGCAGAGAACTGTCTACCTTCAGTTCAATTCAAGCGCAAAACAGCCCCAGTGATTGAATTTGAATTCTCCAGTTTAAATTTTCCATCCTTTGTGCTCCTCAAACTTCTTAATGGTGTCATATAGAATGGCAGTACACCATTGTCAAGATCCATTGATGAATATTTGGAACTCGTTTTTCTTTCTAGCATGAAATCTTCCCTGCCCTTATAACCACGTACACCACTGATATCAACACTACTCCTACCATGACTAGATCTTACGATTTCACAGGAATTTCTAGAACCAACAACGATCCCACTGTTATCCACACTCCTCCTCCTACTAAAACTTGATCCAGGGACTTCACATGAATTTCTTGAACCCACAACACTGCTACTGCGGGTGAGCTTCCAACTTGACACATCTTTCGCTTGTCCATGGACCTCTTTCCCTTGCTTCGCACTGGCGGCATCAGTTGAGCTGTCAATTACGTTTCCCTCAAAGCTTTCACACTTATTTTCACAGTTCTTGGGTTTGAAGCTAAAGACATTACGCACTTTGCGCCATCTAACAGACTTCTTTGGCACATTAAAGTTACCAGCATTATCAATAGCAGCATTTCTTCGAGAAATGGATCCAACCTTCTCCAAACCATCATCTTTAATGGAATTCATATGCCAATCTTTCAATTCCCTCTCTGTGATAACCAACTTTAAGTTAGCAGGAGATGCTCCCTGATCCTCTAAGCCTATTGTTTTCTTCCCAAAACTCCTGACAGAGCTCGACCTATCAAAGCTACTACGCATCATGGAAGAAGAGTCCGAGTTTGAGTTACCTGACGCACCAGAGCTAGTCTCGTCCTCCATTATGGAATGCATTGGCCCTTCAACGGATAACCTTTGATTCTCAAATCTGTTGCCATTATTCAAGATCCCATTCTCCACAACGGAGAACATTGGAGCAAGGCGTGGAATAGTCCTAGCTATCATGTACCCATCCCACGAAGCCCGGGGCTCATCAAATGAAATCCTCTCAGCATCAACAGAAAACCTTGGTTCGGTGTCACAAGATCTTCTCCCCACAACCTCCGGTTGAGTTTCCCTCGATTTTTGCCTGCTGGAAACCACATCATTGCAGCCATGGCCACTGGCCGTCTCGCAGCTACTGTCATTCGTCTTCTTCATCTTATTCTTCTGTCTCCATTTCTGCAATTTCTTGGTGAAAACAGAAGCTGCGCCCAATAAATTTCCAGCAATGCCTTTCAAATCCTTAGATTTATTATTCTTATCCGGAAATTCGAGATCTATGTACTCTTTCATTGTCTTGAACTCTCCTTCCTCAAATTCCTCATCATTGTCGCCAGCATTCACCTCCAGTGCAGCCAAAGCATTACTCGAGACCCTAGCTTCTTCACCAGTTCTCTTCTCTTCACCCGATTCGATTACCGTATAAGTAACTCTCGAAAGCCCTAAATTCTTCGATTCAACTTTAGAGCAGTCACCGGATCCATTCTTCTCGTCATCATCATCAAACAAATGAGCCAACGAGTTCCGATCCGACCTCGCATCGCATGACTTGCGGCGCTGATCGGTGAAACTGCTACAGGAAGCTTCACATTTCGAAGTGGACACCGACCTGCAGCGACGAAGCTCTGGCGAGAACGAAGCGGCAATGGCGGTGATAGTATTACTTCCGGATGAATCCAGACCGGAAAGGCGTTCCCGGAGGCAAGAAGCACAAATACCGGTGACAGGTTCATCGGGGTGGCGGTAACAAGGGGAGAGCCGACAAGTACGGATCCGGGTTCCAGTTCGGGTACAGGTATAGCTTTGGGATTCGGATTTGAGAGTCATTTGGAGCTGCGGATGGGAAGAGCCTTCCGTGACAGTATTTATAGGCCGAACGTGTGTGATAACTGATAAGTGAGATAGTGAGAGTCACAGTGTGATGGGGGGAGAGAAAGAAAGAGACTGATGTATTATTAATTATTTAATAAAATAATAATATAATAATATGTCCAGAGATAGAGAGGGGCATCCTAGGAAGGGGCAAGTAAGCCGTGACAAAACCCCTCGATAAACCCTTCATTAATTGAGGAATACAAAAACAGGACATCGATGTTTTATCAATAGAACATCGATGTAAGTATCAGAAAAAAAGAAAAAAAAAAACCAGTACATTGATGTTTTATCAAACTTGTTTCGGAAAACATCCCTATTACTTTTTCAGTATTCTTGATTAATTGAAAATATACACATGGATTTAGAGACCCCTAGTTTAATAATAAATAAATTGGGTTAAAGATAATGAAATAATTACTCTTAAAGCACTAGAAATTAGTTCGTTGCTTTGCCACCTAATGCGCTACTTCAATGCGATGGCCTTTGACCGTAGAATTGTAAGCAAATAAGATAATTTATGAAGAAAATTGAATTATTGTTGATGCTGTAGATAATGGTCATTTGTGCAATTTTTTTTTTTTAAATACGATTGTATATGTAGGGAGAAAATTTTCATGAGTTTTGCTAAAGTCACATAATTTTCTTACACTATTATACTTAACAACACCCTATTTTTCATACATCACATCACATCACTTAAAATCAAATCTCAATTCCATAACCACCATTAAATTGTGTAAAACATTTGTTTACACAATTGTATACAAGTTGTGTTTTCTATATTTCTTTGTGGTCAATGATTATAAATTAATAAAAATTTACACAGCTATGGATGCTAATCACCAACCGTAACATACGTTAATTTTCTCCTCTATTGCATTGCATAAGAATTCAAAAATTATCTTCTTTTGTTCCAGTTCTATTATCAGATTCCACCACAAAAAGCTATATACTTACATAATCACACTTGAAGAGTATCAAAAATTTGTGGTGGGTTTGGTACAATGTGTTGGAAAAGCAGGATATTTTTCAATTCTATGGAAAATAAACATCTAAGGGAAGTTAAAATTAGCTTTTTATTTTTTTTTTGGGGGGGGGCATTTTATAAAAAGTTAACAAATTTTTGGTAGTATAAGATTATCTACTTCATCCTTTGTGATCAAATCAAGATTCGCATCTATAAATTCAAAGATCCCAATTTTTTGTTATATAATTTGGTCCTTGAATACACATGTAAATTCGTATTAGAAATTTACTCAAAAGTTTAATTTCATTTCTATTTGTGTGCCAAAACTCAAAGAAACTAAAATGTTTTCCATGAATACCACGACATTTTTCATAGAAAACCATTCCGACCAAGTATATACTCCTTAATAAAAAAATGTCAATAGTATGATTATATGAAAATCTTAACATGAGCATCGCGGGATGTCACATTTAGACCTCATTTTCCTATCCTCACTTGAACATACAAAGAATTTGATGAAATGTGACCCCGCATCCAAGTTGTCGTAATCGTTAATACTCTTTCATGCAATCATAGGATCAAGAAAATTGTTATCTATAAGCTCAAAAGGTGTGAATAATATATTGTAGGAATACAAAATAGTTTATATATCTACGTAGATGTCAATGTACGTAGTTCAAAAAATAACAATACGATATGGTATGCTAATGATATAATACTAGTTTAGACAATAGTTCAATGTTGCATGCATAATTATGATTACCGATGGGTCCCAAATAGGGGTAAAATTATAATTTTATCATTTTATTTTCTATTTTTTTAATTCGTAATAAATTGTAATTTCACATATTTATGTAAACCCATCTGTAAGCATATTTGTACAAATTAATAGGTTTATCCTACCGATTCTAGTGTCACAATTAACACTACGTTTTAAATGTAAGCTACTTATTTGATTTTTATCATTACATATATTTGTAATTTGTCACATAGACCTATACATGTCAAAAATGGGTTCGGGTTGTTGAGTACCAATAATTCCAAATGACATTAAATATGAAAATAATCACTGAAAATGAAGATTTAAACATACAAGTCCACTTCACTTATTCGCAATGAAAACATGACACTATATTTAAACCCATTGAAAATGAAGATTTTAATTAGGTATTTATATTTTTGGCCTAACATAGTAAAGTATATTTTAATCCTGCTCAGCAGAGTTTGCCAAAATTCAATTCGGGTAGTTGAAGTTTTATGGAGGAATAATAAAACTTTGGCCCTTGCATAATTGTGTCAACTATTTCTTCAACTCTGAATTGTGCCTGCCAAAAAAAATGATTTTTAGTGGATTTGGTTGCCAAATAAGGTATTAATTAAAAGTTAGCAATTAATTTGAATGTTCTCACTTCCTATCCAACCTGACTCGTTACGCCAAAAGATAGAATGTTTTGGCATATTGGTCCATTTTAAATGTTTGTGAGCTATTTGCAAAAATAAAAATGTTTAGGGATCAAATACAATAATTACCTAAAAATAAAAGCTTAAAATAATCTGGATTGAGTAACAATAATAATTACATTTTATATACTCATTTCATGCAGATACCGTCATCACACAAAAAAAAAAAAAGGGGAGGCTAATAAAATTGGGCTCCATTGCTCATCTAAAAAATAAAATAACATGCAAAAGCATTCTTTTATTCTAAAAACCTAATATTGATTATGTAAATATGCAATTTATAAAGTCATGTTATGGCACTAATTGAGTGGCATTTTATGACACCTACTGACCGGATGCAGGTCATGCATGCTCAAACAACTAACCGCTGCCAATAAGGGTTCAGATGCTCTATTTTTCTTTTTTTTTCACCATTTAGAAAATGTCACATATTCAGATAACATCATAACTCATAAGCTGACATTCAATTGGTGTTCGAAAATTTTCTTGTTTCTAACGAAAAATTTTATCCTTTCAAATAATTCAATTAGATTAGATAGATCACAAGGTGCATCAAATAACCATAATGACCAAATAAACAATTTCCGTTAAGAAGGAAGGAATTAATGTGGATGCAGCATCACTGAAATGGTAAGATGACAGGTACGTAAACTCATCGTACAAAAACAAACTTGTGAAAAATGGCATGAGGAGAAGCGTTGACGATGTCAAAAATTCCATCCCGTAGAATACACAATCAATCTTCTTGCTTCACTGCTGTAATAAAGACTTTGAGAGTTCAAAACCCCTTCGGTGTGGGAAGTAAATGATGGAGACGGAAGATCAAATATAAAATTGAGTAGAAAATTACCTACCTAGTTACCTTGATTGTTGTGCTATCTCTCTATTTAAGTATTTACTATTTATAAAGGAATGATGATATGTAACACCGGTAGTTCTTGATATCAATTTAGGTAACATTCAATATGCAGAGGCAGAACCAGTTATCGATATTTTGTATACCGAAAATATAGATTAATACTAATTTGTATATTAAGTTTTTTTAAATATTTATATGATCAAAAAATGTATTTTTGTCAAACTAAGCTGTGTCGAGGCAAAGAGTGGCCACCCTCTGCCTATGCCCCTCTCAATATGACATTAAATAATAAGTGGAATTAAATTAATAAATAACTCATTTAATTCAACTTATTATTTAATGCCGCCTTGATATGGTGTCAAACATAAACCCATAGCCTTTTTAATCACCCGGAAAAACTTTTTGAGACTTATCGAGCCATGTTGGGCTTTCCTCCTTTCATGTGCCATTGCTATTCTAAACAAAGATCGAAGTCAAAATGGTAGCAATAATTTACTGAAATTTTTTAAGGAGATAGATTAAAGTTTTAAAAATAGAGTCTGATCTCTCACATAGCATAAATCTAATAGAAAAGCCCTACAAAATGTGGATGTGGAGCTTCTTTTGTTAGATTGGTGCCACGTGAGGGTTCATGCTTTAAAAATAGAGTCTGATCTATGTTCTGGAAAAGATTGATAATTTAATATCAAATGGGAAAAAAACTTTCGTACTCCAGGTATACTGTAATAAACTCAGTACTCCTGACCAATCAATAATCTACATGTGAATTTAAGGATCTCAATTTATTATTTAATTTGGGTCTCAAATCCCACATGTGAGTTGTTGAATGGTCAAGAGTATTGAATGTTCAGTACTTCTACAGTATCAGAATTTTTTCATATCAAATGTATGACACCGATGGCATTAGACAAATAATGTATCATAATATATATGATTTGTTAAGATGATGATATACTTATTAGGCCACATTACTCTATGTAGAATTACAATATGAATGAAATTCTAAAGAACCAATAGTGGTTTTTATCAAGAACAAATCAAAAAACCACTATTAGAGTATGTTTAATGAAACTATAGAAAAGAAAATATTTTCTACATTTTGTAAAAATAGTCGTCGGCCTTAACATTGATTTTGTACAACAATTCTATAACACGAGGCGTATAATGTTAAATCATTTCTAGCCAAAATAGTCATTGCCTTTTCTTCTTTCTTCTCTTATTTATTTATTTATTTTTATTTTTATTTATGTATTTATATTTTGTTTTATTTTATTTTTTGATTCAGGTCAACCAAGTGCGCTTGGAATGGCTCCTTAGTCTGAAATCTGAACCAAATTGGTCTGCCGGAGTATATAATGGAGAAGGCCAAAGAATTTCTCGAGAATACTGTAACATATGAAGAATCCGACCACGTTTCACGACTCAGATTTTCCCCTCATCGACCGCACCTCGAATCAAGCTTCTACGAGTTTTTTGTCCTCAGAGGCGTCCGAGTCGAACGATTCCAACCCGGTTGCGTCACTTACTCTTTCAAAGTTCCACCTCGCCTCACCGTAAGACCATAAACGTTTTTTTTTTCTTTTTTTAATTACTACTGATTCAGTGATTTGAATTTGTGTTTCAATAAATGAAATGAAATTAAAGGCGGAGATAGAGTTCGTGTAACGTCGATTTTTCCTGAATTGAAATTATAAACTAGATAATGAGTTGAATATATATTTTTTATCTTCTTATTCATCATCCGGGTTGAATTCAAACACTGTTCTATTTTGCAGAACAGGAATTAGATCTGAGTGAATGAATTGAAAATAATGAATTCATATGACGCTTATTCCCGAAATGTAAGTGATTTTGCAGAACAAGGATGGGAATTTGTTCCTGGGGGCTATTAGTACTTTAATTGATGTATTGGGAGCTGCGGTGATTTACGTCAAGGGACAACCTCCGACAGTTTCTGTAGACATGTCAATCTCTTATCTTTCCTCTGCAACAACAGGAGTAAGCCTCCTTCATCCCTTCTCCATTTTTGTTCCTTTTTGGCACTTTTCAAAATTTTGAATTGGCACGAACTGTAGTTGTTCCTGTTCCTTTAGGACTCATATATTCTCTTATTCTTCCTTTTTTCCCCCTTTTGCTATGAGCCATAGCCACCAGTAGTTTATTTCGAGTGCATGAAGAATTGTTTATGTTATAACACTATTAATTCTGTGGATTTAGAAGATGGAAGATTACAACTGTTGCACAAAACTTCGCCTTTTGGTGCATATAATGCAATGGGATTTCACTTGAGCATGTTGAAATATTTGTTGATAAGCTTTTAGGACTTCTACCAATATGTGCACAAGTTGATAAATGATTTATTCATTTCTGATGCTGTGATCCCACTCTGTTTTTGAGTTCTACCGGAGAAAGAATGTCGTGCAGGTGTACTGATTTACGAGCATTTTCTCTATACAAATGAAGAACTTGGCAAGCAAGAATGCAATTACATGTCTAACTATTGTGCTTTGTTTTGTTGGCAGGATGAGTTGGAGATCGTCTCGAGGGTCTTGGGCAAGAAAGGTAGTTATTCTGGAACAAATGTTCTCATAAGAAACAAAACAACTGGGGAGGTAGTTGCTGAAGGGAGGCACTCCTTATTTAGAAAACCTGCAAGCAAAATATAATGCTGTCTGTCTGTGATTCCCTCTGGCTACTACTTTCTAATACATTCTTGTTCTAATTATTATTATGTTGTCACTATGCTTTGCTTAATATGGGACTTAATAATCATTACTATAATAATAATGAAAGTATGCAACAATTGTAATGCAAACCATTGAAATGGTTAAACTCAGTTCTTGTAGAGAACTTTATTCTTGAGGGATATTTGATTCTTATTATTCTTGCTTTATTACTACAATTTTATCTACTCTTGATTTATTAACTGTTTATTACACTTACTCATTTAAAATACCCATAACTCATTGTATCTCATTATAATTTCTCTATTACAATTTTATAATAATAAGGAGAATCAAACACTCACTAAACTTGAAAAGAGGATGTGATGTTCGAAAAAAATAAAAATAAAGATAATTTGTGTATCATATAATGAACGTGAGTTACCAATGCGTTTATAATTGTCTAATAATAATAGTAATGACAAAAAATCTATATAATAAGAGAAGTTTCTCTGGTAAAATTTTTTCCGCTAATAATCTGGCATCATAAGGATTCTGATGATGTCACTAATGACGTCATCTATGACATTATAATTTTTTTATTTTTTTCCTAAATTGTTTTCTTCACCACATCTTCTTTATCTTTTCGTTTTTGAAACTTATACTGATTCATTTTGTCTTCTAATTTCTGTTAGAAATATTATAATAAATATTTAAATTTTTTTTAATCATGCATCAACAATTCTTGAATTAATTCTTTAAAAAATAATTCTAGAATTAACCTACTTTACATATTTTAAATCTATAAAAAGCTAAATTTTACGGACTATGGTTTGTTTGATTTTGTGTGTGTGTGTTTTTTTTTTTTTTTGGAAGGTAAGAAAGTAACATAAATTGTACATTGCCATTTCGCGGAAATTAATTAATCATACTAATATTCTGTTTGGTGAAAATTTAACAATTGCTAATATTATCATTTTTTAAAAGTATAGTTATTTTAATATTTATTTTTTATTATAAATAATTAGAAATACAATTAGAATAAAACTTTATTCCTTCAATAACTCAAAAAAAATCCAAGTTTATCATTATATTGGGAAAATGATCGGGACATCATCTTCTTTTCTGCCCTAATTTTTTTTAATTTCTGTTGTTATACCCATACAATACACGAGGTGAAAAATCTAGTAATAAAAATAATAATCTATATAGATATATAATAAGAGAAATGTGGCTTTTCTCGCTTATTTTCTGGCTTTATAAAATTTCTGACTCTGGAATATTTCTGGCTCCATAAGATTTCTAGTGACATCATTTGATTCTTTTTTTGTATTTTTTATCTTTTTTGCAGAAATTGTTACCTGAATTTATTAAATGAAATTTACTTTTCTTTTTATTAATCCATATCCAATCATCAATTTATAGCAGTTTCTTTTATCAACTATTTTGAATTACGGATCTGTCGCTTATCAAATCGAACATGAAATTAATTGAGAATTCTATTTCAAAAAAAGCAAATAGTAATCATTTTAATTCGAAAAAGCATTCATAGTATGTCTCTAAACAAATAAATTTCTAAAACTTTGTAACGTTATTGTAAATTTTAATTTTTAATGATTTTTGAAGAAATTTTTATATGGTTATCGTTGTGCAATAATAAAATTTGATTTCCTTAAAGTTATAGTACTTCAATTTACCGATTCTACAATCATATCATATATAATACAAGAATTTTCAATTGGATTTGGATTCTCAATTGCAATTTTTCCGCCCATAATTTTACTGACATCATCATGATGTTGCAAAATTTTTCAAAATTCATTCCATAATTCCGCCCCTTCTAAAAATCACAAAATTTTATCTTTATATAATTTTTAAATTTTCCTTTTTTAGAATCCTCAAATCAATGGAAACCAAACTCCAAAAAATATCATTTTCTCTATTATTACAATATATATTATTTATTATTATTTTGCATCATAGATTACATAAAAATCATAAAGTTGAATTAAATTTTCTTGAAATTGTGACAACTTATGTAACACTTTTATGTATTATAAGGACGTAGTGATTATATATATGTGTATTGTGACATGGTTGTTACAGGGCATGTGACATTACGTTTTAAGTATTATTCTTTACTATTGTTCCAGTTGGATAAACTTTTTTAAATTAGTGTTTACAAAAATTTTATGTTGCTATTTGTCATGCATAAAACTCTAGACCTGTAAATTAAAAAAAAAAACTATTTTTCTGTTAGAGAAATTATAACTCAGCCACTACTGATCTCCATGATCGGGTTTCTTAATGAAAGTATTCCGAATATAGGACAAATTAGAGTTAGTGTAATTTTATCAATAAACATGTTTTGTCAACGCAAAGTTAACTCACTAATCTAGATAATACAAAAAAAAAACTCTTTCATTAAAACAAATTTAAAAAAAAAAAATTGAAAAACTTATAAGCCCCATTTTCGAGTTTTAAAAATTAAATTTTTTTATTTGGATATTGATAGTGAGTTTTCAATAATTTATATTAGTTTATTAGTTTTTTATATTCTTTTTTTTTATTTTAGTTTGCTAATTTCTTTCTTTTTTTGTCAGTATTTATAAATAATTATGAGTTTTTATAATTTTTTATTATCTGCTATTGATGTAAATTTGGCAGTGAGTAACTGTTCAACTTATTATGGATTAGCATTTTTTTAAGAATTATTCTTCCTGCTACTGAATTATTTAAAGGCATTATAAACTAATTGTCTGATATTATCTCTATTTATTTATTTATTTATTTATTATTTATCCTTATTTGATTTTCAAAATTTTCTTTGCAGAGTTCTTGATAATATGGAAATCAAAATTTATTTTAAAATAGCTTATATTATAAATGGAAACTTATATCATAATAACTTATAGAAAATAAATTGACTTTTTTTGTGCAATAAAAATCCATTTATCTGTATCACACAAACAGTTAAAGACATACATAATATAATTCTGTCATAATAATATATGACTAAATTTTATTTTCTTGAAATCTATAATCTAACTTAAAAATCTTTGTGATTATTTTTTAATATTTGTTTCTATATCATTATATTACAACGATTAGATTGTAGAGGATATAAAAAAATTATTTTCTTAGTCTTTTTTCTATAGATGTAAAGCTTTCAAAATATCGACTGAATTTATTATGTTATTTTATTTGATTTAATTATTATATTATGACTTTTTTTTTTGCAATTTATGTAATGAAATTTTTATATGAAATATTGAAAATTTATCTAGTCGTGAAACGTACCGGTTGAATACTAATTTATTGATGTTTTAATTTGACGAAGATAATAATGATTTTAGAAAAAAATTTTGTGAACAAAGAGATATGAAATCCACAAGAAGAAAAGGAACTACACAAAATAATTACTCTCACCATTCTGATTATCTGATCTTATCAAAAAGAACTTTTTAAGATGTCGCACATATATGGTTTCCATTTATATTAAAAGTCTAAAATCCCTTGCATTTTTTTAAAAATATATCCATATTCAATATTTTAATTATAACTATTAATTTTGAATTTTGCTCATAAAAAGAGTACGTCATGAGGGTATTTTTTCATAAGTATAAATTTTTTTATCTAAACAGGTATCCAATGAATACATGTATGTACATGATCGATACGTATTATTAGACTGCAAACTAATAATATGAAATAAGTTAAATGATTTGAAAGTGAAATATATTAAATCATTAATCGAGTAAATAAGAAGATAACTATTAATATAGTATCAAAATTACATATTTATCATTTTTGTTATGCAAATCCGATAGCACGTCTTTATTCAATATTTTACAGGACGGGTCAAGATAAGTCAGGTCATGGGTGGGGTGAAACTCCACCATGACCCACGAAAGGACTCATGAATTTTTCTCTCTTTCAATTAATATTATGTGCAATGCATTATTAATTGATGAACATAAAATAAATCAAAACATTTATTTAGAATTTTAAAGTTTCCAACATTAACTAATATAATATCATGATTCTTTCAATTAGATAGAAAATTCCTTTTAAAAAAATAATATAATAAAAAATAAAAATAATTTGCATGAATTTATGGGTCGATTGGTCAAAATGCCCTATTTAATCATTTCTACATTCTTTAGAATTAAATTTATTAAAAAAATGAAAGAAAATGTTTAGTTGGTCACTGGTCTGTGGGGCAGGTCCAACCTGACCCACCCCTACTCTGCACCCAATGTGGGGTAGACAATATTGTTTTATACCCGTCATTTTACTCTAATTAGGCGTGACGGGTCAATCATATTAGGGGCAGATCCCCACAATTTTATGGGTTGCTGTTTCAAATTATCATCCCTAATTACTTAACTACTAATTATTGTAACTTTATATAGGTTAGCCATGTGAATTTACACGATGTGTTTGGATGAGACCAAAATTATGAACTCAAGTATTTTACTATAAATATCTCATAGTGAATTGTAATTCTCATATCAATTCGTAATTTTATACAACACAATTGATATATTGTATTTTATTTACTACATAATGTCTACACTCATACATCAATTTTGATAAAAACGTACATTATAATTCTGCCGTGCAACGCACGGTGAAAAATCTAGTTAATATAAATTGTAACTTTTTGATAATTTCCTATGGAACAAAAATTTCAATTTGTCATTTTAAATATGATCTTACTGTATTTGGAGTTGGATTATTTATTTGAGAAATAGACCGAATATTGATACAGTTACATTGTAATAGTTTAACAATTTTTAATCATTTTACTTTTATGGAATCAGCTCAATTATTTTTATTTAAATATGCATAATTAATTGGTGCTATAATTCAAATAAGCGCTACATTGGTTAGATTTCTCACATTCTAGACAGGAGGTCCCACCCTCCCCTCTCTTATACCTACTGTATCAAAAAAATAAACTGATGCAAAAAGTGTTATCGATGAATAAATTCAAATATAATAATGCTAATATCACTCAACTAGCTGTATTAATAATTTATATGAAATTTTTGTATAAAAATTCATGATATTTGTTATTAGAGTAATTATATAGGGACATGTTTTTCTGACATGAATAACTGATATTGGTTCTCTCCCTTCCCCGATATCCAATGTATTAAAAAAAGAATTAATTGATATAAAAAGTGTTATCCATAAATAAATCAAATATGATAGAATGATTATAAAAATTTGTCTCATAATTCTAATATATGACTCAACTGGCTGTATTGATAATTTATTAATTTTTGTATAAAAATTCATTGACATTTGTTATTAGAGTAATTCTAAGTAGACATATTTATCTGTTATTTATAACTGATATTTGTTAGTTGACAAACATGAATTGGTTGTTTATATACAAGTAGTGAATTTGAAGGCCCACAATCATTCAATATATGGTTGACAATTAAAAATGTCACTTTTTTCATACTAAATAAATATGTCTATGTAAAATTATTACGATTATTATTACTTTTAGATCCTGTGTAACGCACGAGTGATAATTCCAGTAGTAGTAGTAGTAGTAATAATAATAATAATAATAATAAAGTACACTATGCTTATAAGTAGATTTGTTTAATAATGCTATGTAGTATTAGTAGTACTTAATACCATTCTAGGTGACATTCAGTGTGTCATTAAATGATAAGTAGAATTAATTGAATAAATAAATTATCCACTTAATCTAACTTATTATTTAATGTTTCAATACTAGTAGTGCTAAATAACATTACTCATTTGTAAAAGCATAGCCAAACAAGGTACGGGAACAACCGAGGAAGGTACGATTGCAATGGTTTGATTAGCCAGAAATCTGAAAAAAAAAAAAAAAAATTGTTTGCGGGAGTAATATGGAGAAGGCCAAAGAATTTCTTGAAAAAATCTTCAACTACTGAAGAATCCGATCACCTTTCACGACTCACCTTTTCCCCGCACCGACCGCACATCGATTCAAGCTTCTACGAGTATTTCGTGCCTAAGGCATCCGAGTTGAACGAGTCCAACCGGGTTGCATCACTTGCTCTTTCAAAGTGCCTCCTCGCCTCACTAAAAGACAATAATAAACTCACGATTTTTTTTATATTACTTTAATTGAATTGTTTGTAGTTTTGATTAATGAAGAAGTTAAGGTTTTCGCGTTTGTGTAAATTGGATTTGCCGAATAGGAATTGGAAGTAAGATAATTGAATCAAAACACTGATCCTTTTTTGCTTCCGAAAGTTGATTTTATTTTGCAGAAATGGAATTAGAACTGACTGAATGAAATCAGAATAATGAATTTGAATAATGCTTGTTTAAATATGCCTCATTTTGCAGAATAAGCATGGGAACTTAGCTCCTGGAGCTATTGTAACTATGATTGATGAATTAGGAGCTGCAGTAATTCATGCTGAGGGTCAACCTATGGATGTTTCAGTAGACATGTCAATCTCTTGCCTTTCCACTGCAAAAACGGAAGTAAGCCTCCTCGATTCATTGTCCATTTTTTGCACTTGTCAGCATTTCAGAATTGGCATGGAACTGCTGTAGTCACTGGCTTACTTCTTTTGTAGGACTTATTATCTTCCATTTTGTTTACTATAATAATAGCCACAGCCACCAAGAGAATTTTTAGCATTTTGACAGTTTGCTCTGATTGTGAAGAAATATTATGTTCGAATTCGAACATGATTAAACTTCTAAATGGAAGGCGGAATGTCACAAGTATAACTAGTTAAGAAATCAACATGCCGTTTGCATTTCATTGCCTGAAAATCTCTATATGAATGTAGTAATGCTGTGCTATCATCCTGAAAACTTCATGAAAAACACATTTACCAATAATATTTTGAGGAATTAACTTGAGGGAAGTGCTTTAATGTTATGCGATTTCATTAGTGTTATCTACAAGAATGTTGAAACACAAAACTGTCTATAAGCTAAGGAGTTTTACAGTTTTATTTACAAGTTGATAATGTTCATTGCTAATGCTGTGATCTCATTCTGTTTTTGAGTTTTACTGGAGGAAGAATGCTGTGAAGGTTTTGATTTGCAAACATTTTTCCCCATAGGAATGATTAAGATCATTACTTGTTTCCCTCACTATAGTTTCTATTTCTTGAAGAACTTGCCAATTGTAGCAACATAACTACCGTTTATCTCTGTGTCCATTGATAGTTCTGAAAATGTTTACGATAACATTGTTGGTTTGCAAAAGAGAGCAGCGTCTCTTTATTAACCCATAGTAATTGGTTTTACGAAGTTCCTGTATGCTGGATTAGATTCTGACAATTGAATTTAAAGAGAGAAAAAGGGATCTTATTTTAGTGTACAGTTTTATCAAATGCTGTATACTAAGCTGTGTCCGCTGCCTTGCACTTTTGTGACAGCTTGGTTAAAGCAACTTATGCGACTATGTCTAAATATTGTTTCTTGGCCTGTTCGTAGGATGAATTAGAGATTGTCTCAAGGGTCCCAGGTAGGAAAGGTGGTTACTCAGCAACAAATGTTCTTATAAGAAACAAAGCAACAGGGCAAGTAGTTGCTGAAGGGAGGCATTCCTTATTTAGTAAACCTACAAGCAAAACGTAATGTATCAAAATCTGTTGTGGTGTGATGTATACTTCTTTTTCAAATGCATTATTGTCTTTTAAGTATCATTTTTTCATACCATGTATGGGACAATATAATCTTTTAGAATAATTCTACTTGGAAAATAAATAGACAAAGAGTGTGACAATATAATCTTTTACTACAATGGAAGATTTTTTATTGCAATATTGTTATTACAATGTAAACTTTTCAGAATACTTACTGACAAAGATGGTGCGTACAGCATCTACAATAGACTCTTTAAATATATATAGTATATATGAGAAGAAATACACTAGCGGATCTGGTGGGAGGCTGGTTTTGAAATTTTATAAAGCGAAAAATATATAATATATGTAGTTGAATAAAAAAATTTTCCCCATAAAAGAAAAATGAATAAAAAAATTTCTTTACTATAATCCACGTCAATAAAAAATCTAGATCCTTTCGGAAGAATAATAAATGACGTAAAAATTTGACAAAAGCAGATATTTTTCATATTTGAGGCCAAAAAGCTCAAGCCCTGCAAAAGTTGAGCTCCACCCAAGCGTTAACTCCCGTTTTTTTTTCGTATTTTTGTGTTTTTTTCCCTTTTTCCCAAGCCCAGCCAAGCCTTTATTTCCCCTTTTTTTAAACAAGATAATAATAACAAAATAAAATAGGGTGAGTTTAGATAACAAAAATTTTCAAATATTCATTTTTTTATATTTTTAAAATTTTTTGTTTCTTAATTCAAAATGATAAGGGGTATAACGGTAATTTTTTCGATGAGTTAACTGTGAAATTGACGGAAACAGTTAAAAGGTTAGGAACCCAACGAGTTGAAAGTTTGGGCTCCCAACGAGTTGAAAAAAATATTAGAGACACAGTAGATGCTAACTCCAAAGGTTAGGAACGATATGTGAAATTAATCCTTTAATTAAAAAATATCACATAAAAATCTTATTTGTATTACCATTGAATTTAAAAAATCACATATAAAAGTCACATTGATTAGTGTCATGTTTAGTTAAAAAGTCACATATAATAAATCAAAAGTTAAATTCATTTTTTGAAAATCACAAATAGAAAATCACATCTTATCATATATATATATATATATATGCAGGTTTTCTTACCAAAACAACTATTCCACTTTTCTATGCTTTTTTTATTTTTTTATTAATATTAATAATAATAGTAATCCATTAGTACTATCTATTAATTTTATTTTGCTATTATTTTATTTTATAATAATAGACCAAAATTTATATATAATTTTATTTTATATATAATATGCGATTTGTTATCCGTTAGTATTGCTTATATTTATTTTATTAGATTTTAAGATATCTTCAAAGATTTAATATTTCTTCAAAATTCTAACAATTAATAGACAAATTTCAAGTGTTGGATTATTAAGTCTTCCTTCTTATTTCAATTAAGCGTCTACTTTTGAGATTGATGGTATAATAATAAAATTAAATTAAATTAGTATCAAAATTTTTACTTTAAGTTAATATGATAAACAACAAGTCATAAAACCTATAACTATATGTTTAATATATAATTACTTAATTTATTATTTTTTTCTGAAAACATAAATATTGATAAAAGTTTAAGTTGAAGGGATACAATAGTAATAATATTCGATGGTGATGATTATTTAAAACAAAAATAAAAAATTCTTTTAGAACAAAAATTTAAGCGGAGGAGGTATAATAGTAATAATAATTGATAGTTTCACAAAAAAAAAAAGAAAAAAAATTGATGATGATGATTTAGAACAAAATAAAAAATTCTCTTAATTCTTTTTAGAGTAGAAGTTGTTAAAAATTAATGTTAGGGGTAAATCATATAGAATTTATTTTTTGCTATAATGTTGCTTCCCTTGGGTCTTTTTTATAAGAGGAGGGTGTATACTTTAAATTTTTTAAAATAGATTTAGTGAAATAGTGATTTCTTTAGAGAATATATATGTATATATGTGTGTGTGTGTGTGTGAGGAAATGCGAAAAATAATTTTTTTAAGAATATGTGGTGGAGAACGAATATATAGAAAAGAATTCATTCTGATAAATGAATATCAACTACACCATAACAAATATAAACAAAATATGAGTGTAGTGTAATTCTAGAGTTATATAAATTTTGTGTGCTCTCTTTTTCATTCTTTCTTGATTTTCATGCTCAACATGAAATTAATTTTGTTTTAAAAATATTATTCATTCTAATTTTCATTACTTAAAAGTATTGTTTATGAGTGACAATTTAATTAGCTTTGTGCCAAGGGAAAATATTATACGTTTTAATGTGATTCTGTTTATATATTAGTGACATATATATATGAGTGAATAGTACGTAATAAAATTGTGGTTATTTAGTTTTTCAAATTACCGCGCATTTTTTTCTTGCTAATTATTCTATTATGTGCAACGTACGGATATAAAACTAGGATATTATATATTAAAGTATGATAGTTGCCATATATGCAGGTTTTCCCGCCAAAACAACTATCCTACTTTTATATACTTATTTTATTTTATTTATTTTTTATTAATAATAATCTATTTGTGTTATCTATGAGTATTTCCTATATTTATTCTATTAGTTTTTAAGATATTTTCAAAAATTTAATATTTCTTCAAAATTCCAACAATTGATAGACAAATTTTAAGTGTTAAGTTATTAGGTCTTCCTTCTAATTTCGATTAAGTGTCTACTCGTAAGGTTGATGGTACAATAATAATAAAATTAAATTAAATCAGTATCAAAATTTTTACTTTAATTCAATGTTATAAACCACAAGCCATAAAATCTATGGCAATATGTTTAGTACATTATTACTTAATTTAATGAAAAATGTATTGGTAAAAGTTTAAGTTGATGGGATACAATAGTAATATTTGATGGTGATGATGATTTAGAACAAAAATAAAAAATTCTTTTCAAATAAAAATTTAAATTGAGGGGATAAAATAATAATATTTGATAGCTTCACATAAAAAATATTTGATGATGATGATTTAGAATAAAAATAAAAAATTTTCTTAACTATTTTTAAAGTGAAAAGTGGTTAACAATTAACGTTAGGGGTAAATCGTATAGAATTTATTCTTTATTGTAATGTTTCTTTCCTTAGGTCTTTTGTAATAGGAGAGCGTATACTTTAAATTTTTTGAATAAATTAATGAAATAGTGATTTATTTAGAGAATGTATAAGAAAATGCGATAAATAATTTTTCCACGAATATGTGGTGGAGAATGAACGTAGAAAATAATTCATTCTGATCATCTACACCCTAATATACATAAAGTGACAGAATGTGGGCGTAGAGTAATTATAGGGTTATATAAATTTCGTATGCTCTTTTTTCCATAGTTTCTTAGTTTCTATACTCTACATGAAATTAATTTTGCATTAGAAAAATTCTTCATTCTCATTTTCATTATTTAAAAATATTGTTCTATGAATGACAATTTAATTAACTTTGTGCCAAATAGTATACGTTTTAATTTGATTATGTTTATATATATTAGTAAAATATGTATATGAGTGAGTAGTACGCAATAAAATTGTGATTATTTAGTTTTTCAAATCATTGTATATTTTTTTGCTAATTATTATATTCCGTGTAAAACACGAGTATAAACCTGGTATCATTTTAAAATGTTACATTTAACTAAAACGTCACAAATAGAAAATAAAATCACATTTAATTCGAGAATGTCACAATGATTGTGTCATGTTTGATTAAAAATTCATATATAAAAATTAAAATGTTACATTTATTTTTAAAAAATCACAAACAAGAAAAAAATTCACGTATGTCACATTAATTGTATCACGTTTAATTAAAAAATTACATATAGAACTTAAAAATTCACTAAAGGAGAAAAGTAGAAAAATATTACATTAATTGTCCTTTTTTCCCCATTCTGTAACATCTCGCAAAATCTTATAAACAAATTATGCAATATAATCGTCATTTTGATAATGATGAAAGCGTTATTTGCATTTGCGTCAATTGAAAGGCTATAAAATCATGATAAAGTGATCGAATTGAATTGCATTAATGGTAAAATTACAAGATTCGTCACTCGAATGAATGCCAATAAATAGAATGTGATAATATAATTGTATTAAATTACAAAGTTGAGAGTTGTCTCTCAATTGAATGACAAAAATTGAAATATGACAATGTAATCGTATTTGAATTATTGCAAGAATATTATGCATATAGATGTCAAGAATTAGAATATAATTATTGACAACTTGACTGATATTTAGACAATAAATTAGAATTTGAATGTGGTTATTGATAATGTATTGATAATGATTGAATAACCGCATGAGTTTGCTATTGATAATGTAAGCGTTATTCTGACAATAATCGAATAACCATTTGAAATGTCACGAGAATTTAAAGAATTGTTGCTTAAGAGAGCCTAGAGGTAAAGAATGTGGTTATTAGTTAGTATTCTTGAAGTTGATAACCTAATTGTAAAACCCTAATAATTGAAATGACTCAAGTAACATATATCGAAATATTATAACTCAATTATAAGACAGCACAAAGTATGAGGACTGCTCGTGTAATTTGACACCCCGTCACCAAGTGTACAGCACCACAACACGCCACGTGTCGTGTTCTAGTTGGCGGAACTCAAATGTTTATTAAAAACGACTAAATCTAGATATTTTCTAACGATTATAGATGAGGCCGAAAGGTGGTTAGGATTCCTCAACCTTCCAACCAACTCTCTCTCCTTTTCACCCTCCATACCAAGCCTAATTATCTTGCTGCTTTGGTGAAGCTCAAGCTTTTCATAAAGAAAAATTCGTCCAAAGGTGGTAAAGGGAAAGAAACAACCCCTAAAGCTTATTAAACACTTGGTTTGGTATTTGGAAATGACCCTTCATCATATATATAAGAAAACCAACTTGATCGAAGAAAATGAGGGTTTTGAAGGCTCTTGACGACAATTGAAAAGAATCTTTGGCAAAAATCGAGTTAAAAAGGTGAGTAACTAATACTTTGATTCCATTCTAGCATTCTTGAAGTTTGATAAGAAAATGGTGGTTTTGATTGAAGTTTTCATGAGATGAACATAGATTTTGATACATTGAAAAGAAAAAATGATTGATTGTATTTGAATCACTAGTTGCTCTACCTGTTTTGTCTTCCGATCTCTTTATTACCGTGATAGGAGCCATCTAATAATATCGAGATGAGCGATGATTAGTATGGTATTTATTTTGATTTGTTTGAAATTCCGGTAGGGGTCAATCGGGATTCGAATGTGGATCACTTAATTGTACATGGTTATGACTGAATTAATATGAATCTTACGCGCACCACGGGTAGTAGTTTAAATAGTGATAGAGCCTTTTTATGCATTGAAAAGCTTTATGCATTGAATGATTTTCTCATAAATGAATCTTTCAAATAAAAGGTGAATCAAAGGATTTTATTACTCACTGAGTGCTTCGTATTCACTCTCTTTTTCTACAATTTTGTAGATGATTGAAGATATAATATTTGAAAAGCAAAACAAGTCATGTGTTGGAGTATGCTTGCGAACGAGAGTATAGTTTGCATTTAGTGACAACTTGTCTTTGAAGATATCATGAATTTAATATCTTTTGTGTTAATAAATATGCCCACATTTCTCTAAATGTATTTCTAATTTTATATAAAATTGACAATTTGTCTTTCAGTATAATAGCTTTTTTCAATAATTTGTCTTGAAAAGATTAATTTTACTCGTTTTGGTAATCAATGAAATATTTCTATTAATACATCTTGTTGTATTCTTTACCTCTTATTGGAAAACTAAGTTTTAATGATTCTTTAAAATATAACAGCTTGCTAGTTTAAGTAATTAGCCTTATCAAATCAAAAGCTATTTTGTTTGTTTTATATATCTCGTCCCCGTTATTTGTATTGAAACTTTCGCTATAGAGTTTAATAACCAGTATAAGATACAAAAAAATTATAAAATTAGTGGGGGACACCTTCTATTTAAAAGTTTCAAACAAAAGGAATAAATAAACACAAGTGAATGAGTGGAAAAAAGAAAGAAACACTAATTACATGCGGAGGGAGAAAGAAAAACAAGTGGGAAAAAGTGTTCCAATTGGCCGTGGACTACCCTAATTTTAAGGTGATTAGACAATAATCAACCTAAATTATACCTTAACAAGGTTTTGACATATTTTTCAATAACTTTTCAAAATTGAAATTGCCGTGATCTTTCTCTAATTAATCCATAAATAAACCGTCTCCTTTGTGAGCCTTGTTGGGCCATTAATTGTGAGCCGGCTCATATGGGCCTTATGAGCCACAGGTTGGAACTTAGTTGCGGATTGGGCATTGACCTAAATTTGGGATCTCGGCTGGCCCATTTGAAACATTATGATAGTTGGCTCATCTTGGGCTTTTTGCGGGTTGAACCATGGGTTAGACTAGTTCCTCAGCCCGTTAAACGTCCCGTCTCTCCTACATTGCTACAATAGAAGTTATGATATGCAAAAATTATATTTGATCCACATCCTCCATATACAAGTCATTATTATACCCCTAGATATATAAAGAATAAACACACAAAACTAATTTTTAAATTTTTATACCTAAAATGTACAAACAATGGTGAAAGATATAGTAGCAATAGATTTTTTTTTTTTTTTTTTTGACATTAGTAACAATATATGTTTAGTATGACAATTTTAGTAAAATGGACCGTCTAAGAAAAGATAGTAATAAAAATTGAGTTGTAAGAAAATCATTTTCATCTTCCTCAAGATAACTTGCAAGGCAAAAATACTTAAAAAAATAAATAAATAACTCGCAAGCAAATGTGAACTTATCAATGAACAAATTTCTCTATATACTTAAAAAAATCACTTTAATAAGCCATGAAGTAAGCCATGAACCGTTTGATTGTGGAATTTATTTATATTAGCGGATCAAAATTTAATCAAGGTTTGGTAGGCATGAAGACACAACTGATAAAAGCGATCAAATTAAAAAATACAATTCATAACTTTTTCTTGCATTTTGAGAATGAATAATTAAAGTAAGGAATCCAAATTCTACCTGCGATGATTCAATTTCATTTTGAGATAGGGTTCAGAGTCTTGCACTAAATCCAGCTGAATTTTACAAGAATCCTGAAGTAATCGACGGCGTGTTCCCCTCACACTTGACAGTATGAATTCTCCGCTCACTCTCAGTCGCCGCCATGGCACAAATCCAATTCCCGTCTTACAAAACCATAAACCCTGCAAAACCCACACTTTATCTGACACTAAATTGCCCTGTACAGTCTTCAATTACTCCTTTCGAGTTTGTGCTTCTGTGAATTATCATTTCGCAGCAAAATTCCCATTTAAATTCCGCGATTCTATATTCAATCGGTTGAAGGCTTCATCAGACGATGCTCAATCTATTGCTTGCAGTTCGTTTGGTGATCAGAATGAAGTACGAGAGACGAGTTTTTTGGAATTTATTACTTCAGAGAGAGTCAAAGTGGTGGCAATGCTTGCATTAGCTTTGGCGTTGTGTAATGCTGACCGTGTTGTCATGTCCGTGGCTATTGTGCCGCTTTCTCTCGCTCACGGTTGGCGCCAATCATTCGCCGGAGTCGTTCAGGTGAAGCCCCTCCCATTTGAGTTGATTTGAAACATTTCCCCCATCCCTTTTAACTTGAAAAGCCGTATGAACTAGGAATTAGTAGTATACGTAAGATTGTTACATTTCATGTGCTCAAATTCATATACGGAGCTGAATTTGTGAATACTCATCCTTTTGGAAAGGCCTGGCTTGGAATTATCTGCCATAAATGATAAATGTCCGGATTAAAGATATATATATATATATATATATATATATATTAGCTCATTAATTTCACCTGTGTATTTTATTTTATTTTGGGTAAAAATTGATGGTTCTGATTCTTTTAACTTCATTAATGGCAGTCATCTTTTCTGTGGGGATACATGATATCACCTATAGCAGCGGGGGCATTGGTGGATTATTATGGTGGTAAGGTGGTAATGGCATGGGGAGTGGCTTTGTGGTCTTTGGCCACCTTCCTTACTCCTTGGGCAGCAGAAACATCTGTAATTGCACTACTTGCCATGAGGATGCTGCTTGGTATAGCAGAAGGCGCAGCGCTTCCTTGTATGAATAATATGATTGCCAGGTACCACCAGAACAATAGAGTCCTTATATATGAATTTTTTTGTTCCCCACCTTTTTTTTTTTTTTTTGGTTTAAGATGCAGTGAAGTTGGAAAACTAAATCCAAGGATTTGTCTTTCAGATGGTTTCCTCAAACAGAACGTGCGAGAGTTGTAGGACTTGCAATGGCTGGTTTTCAACTTGGAAGTGCTATTGGACTTACACTCACTCCAATCCTCATGGCACAAGGTGGTATATATGGACCATTTGTTATATTTGGACTATTTGGCTTCCTTTGGATGTTAGTTTGGGTGTCTGCAACCTCAAGCACTCCTGAGCAAAGCCCTCAAATATCAATGTATGAATTGACGTACATACGAAACAAGGGGGCCGTATCTTCTCTCTCCAAGAATGAAAAGGAAACGAGGCAAGTCATTCCTCCTTTTCGGCGATTGCTCTCCCAGCTACCAACCTGGTCTCTAATTGTTGCAAATGCCATGCACAGCTGGGTAATACATCCCGTCATCCTTTAGCAGTTTAGCTTAATTCCTATGATGCTTATCAATTGTTTCATGTATTGTTATCATCAGTATTGATGAGAATCCCCCCGTGTATCTCACCCCATATAGTTTCACAATATTGAAACATTGAAATATTTGTTATAGACAATAATTTCATATATTTCTCTTGGTTCATGCAGGGATTTTTTATTATACTATCATGGATGCCAATTTACTTTAAAACGGTTAGTTGTATTGGATAGATGTAATTGCTTATTCAGATTCCAGCTAGCTTATCATTTCTCCAGCGAGAGGATAAGTAAATGATGTTCTTTTTTAGATATATCACGTTGACCTCAGACAAGCTGCATGGTTTAGTGCTGTTCCATGGAGCATGATGGCTGTAGTAGGCTACTTTGCTGGGTTTTGGTCAGACATAATGATTCAAAGTGGCATAAATGTTACTTTGACTCGCAAAATTATGCAGGTGTGAATTGTTTTATATATGTTAACTAGTACTAGTTCCTTCCGGTTCATGTTTTTTTACTGTCATAAGATTCTTCAGGGTAGGATGATTGCAACATCTCTCCTTTCAGCCAAAACTCCATGTGCCTTTCCTCTTGGAAGCCATGCAGAGAAAAAAAGTGGGGGGGGTTGATATGTTCTTTCTAAGCATTCTGTAGATCTCCATGATCATCTAAAACTTTGGTCGAACTGAACAAACATAAAACTATTAATAACAGTATGCCTGTTTTAAAACCTTGCCCAGAAAATACATGTCCTAATTGATCGTTCACATAATTTTACTTAATAATTACATTACATGATAAAATAATGTGTAATGCTACATTGCTTACTAGTGTTCAGCATGAGTGTAGGTGGCATCAGAGTATGATTAATTGATTAGTCACTTCAAAAATAAGACCAGCAGTTGCATAAGATGCTCTATTGATTCCATGCCTCTTGATGTTGTAGCACCACTGTGGTGCCACATAGCATTTTTCTAAAATAAATGAAAAAGTATATCTAGTGACATTTAGAAGTATAGTTCACTCTCCTGAAAGTACGGGCTCTTGGTGGGCCCCACCAAAAGAAACTAGCATAAAAGCCAACCAAAAAATATGAGGAAAAAAAAAAGATAAGAAACAGAAAAAGGAAACAGATATACTAATAAAATAAAAATAAAATATATTCTGGGCCAGCTCGCTGGCCTACACCTCTAGTGCCATAGCAAACTGCAAAATTACTTATCTGTTGATTGGAATTTGGAAGAGCTCCTAATATTTTGTCAGACTAATCAAGCTTGTGTAGGAAGAATTAAAATATCAAATGGTCATTTATACCGTGTAGTTTGAATTTTTTTATTTGAAAATAGATATTGGTCAAATTATCTGTATATACATGTTTCACGGGACCCATGGTTACTACAATTCCTATCACGCATATCCATTTATATTATTTCTGTTCTGAAATAGAAATAGATGCTTAATTTGGGCTTAGATCTTCGCTTAGTTTGTACTATATTAATATCTTTGACTTGAGGAATGCGTATGGTTCCTGAAAATTTTGTAAGCAGATACAGATTTATAATAATACAGCCACACAGATTGTAATTGGAAAAAATGATATGGAGTACTATGATAGTAGTTCAGCTGGAAATGCATCTTTTCTTGGTTATTGATTTAGTGATATGATTAAGTGTTATCCTATATAATGGAGATTATGAAAAGCTGTTTAGGCTACTTTAGCTTGTTTCTAGGCAACGGAGGAGAATATGTGCTGAGTTGCTTGTTTACTCTACTTTGACAATTGATCATTTTTCAATCTGTCTATTTTCTGTGAATAATATGTGAATCTGATATTATACATCTTGACAGTCAATCGGATTTATTGGCCCTGGCCTTGCTCTCATTGGTTTAACGACAGCAAGAAGTCCATTACTGGCATCTGCTTGGCTTACTCTAGCTGTTGGGTTGAAAGCATTTAGTCACTGCGGCTTCCTTGTCAACTTTCAGGTTGCTCATTCTGTATATTATTGTTAGTCATTTCAGCAAATATCGGGACCATATAACTTGTCATATTCTTATGCGACAGGAAATTGCTCCACAATACACTGGCGTTCTACATGGTAATTTCTCCTTTTGTTCCACCTAATGGCTCGCTCTCACTGTAGCCTTATCCTTTTTACCGGTTTGCATGTATAGCTTCTGTATGAATATAATGTGGAATGCAGGGCATGAGAATCCAGCTAACAATGTAGTATATGGATCATAAATGAAAATCCACTTTGGAGTTGATCATTATTTTAAAGATGTTCTAGTGCTTGTAGAGAACAATTCTCATTCAAGTTCATTTCCAACCACACATTAATAATTTTCTTTCACGTAGATTCAAAACTTTTCCTTAATTTTCAACCACACTCTCCCAAAAGGGGGGAAAAGGGGAATAACATTTCACAAGATAAATTCACAAAAATCAGAACCATAAGTGACAAATTTGTTCAATTTCCTTTTTGTATAGGGATTTCAAATACTGCCGGCTCATTTGCTGCTATGGTGGGAACAGTGGGTGCTGGTCTCTTTGTTGAACTAGTGGGTTCTTTCAAGGGATTCCTGTTGCTGACAGCATTCATGTATTTCTGCGCTGCTTTATTCTGGAATCTCTTTTCTACAGGTGAGAGGGTAAATTTTGATGAAACCGCTTAGTTTCCTCTACCCTTTGAAGGAGGTCATGGTTGGGGGAAAATTACGGTGCATGCATATAGAATATTTGCGAAAATCATGAGGATGTATTCCTTAAATGGATTTTGTCATCCAAGAAGAGTAAATATAGCTGCCCAGGTCCTACAAAGAAGAGTGTAAATAATAGAGGATTCTTTTGTGCATTTTGTACATAGAAATGAGCTTACACTTAACTCTTTTAAGTAAAAAATGTCTGTTTTTGAATTCTGTTAAGAAAAGGTTACTTATTTTTGAATTAAAGATTTTGCGTTTTAAAATATTAGATAAGACGTGATAATAAAAAGTGACAATTGATAAGTTTCGAATCTCTATCCTGCTAGAATTCTCTATCGATTATAATAGATGGAAATTTAGAGGTCAATGCAAAACATAATTGCTAGTTGTTTGTATTAGTGTGGGGTCAATTTCACGAAAACATGAACAACTTGGTTAGTTAAACACAAGAACAAATGTTTAGCAAAAAAAGGTTAACTTATTTGTGACGTCTCACCCAATAGTTTTTAGATTTTACCCATTATTTTCAAAACACTTACTAACTGCTGGTTGTTTGTATTAATGTGGGTTCAATTTGACGTAAACCTAAACAACTTGATTAGTTAAACACAAGAACAAAGGTTTAGCGAAAAAAGGTTAACTTATTTGTGATGTCTCACCCAATAGTTTTTAGATTTTACCAATTATTTTCATCTCTGGGATTGGGGAAGTTATATACTGTGTTGTAATTTTTTCGTAAACTTCACTCTTCAACGAGACCTGCGGAAAAGGTCCCCTGTGGGGGGGGGGGAGTGTATTGAATTCCTTTCTCCCATCGTCTACACTTGTCTACCCAAATATTTGACCTTGCCATCAGGTTGGATCACTCGATCCTTGTCTTTCCTTAACAACAGCCGCCACATATAGCACTCCATTGCTATCGTCAAGAAAAGGAGATAGAAACAAACCGATTCTCAAAATGCATTTCTGAGTATTCCTCAATTTCCTGACTATTCACGAAACGTGATTTGCTTGGGGAAGGAATCCAATGCCCTGAAAACATAAAGAGTTTCTCTGCAATGTTTGTCCACGGGTGATTCTAAATTGAATTGGCTGAGTTGACCTAAAATGATCAGGGGAACAAGTAGGATACCGCGTTTGTTTGATTATTTTTTAGAACAAGTAAAAACTTATCATTTAAATGTTTGCCTTTCTCATGCACACAACGAATTCACTGTGTGATATGATTATATTTTTGTCAATCGTTGGTAACGATTATATAAAAGATCAAATACTTGAGAAATATTTATTGGCAAAGTCAATAATTTTTTCGGGAAAATTGAATGCTATATATGAAGTTGACACGCAACTGCCAAAGTGATGGATCCGAAGCGAGAGATCACATGAATTTCCCCTCTAGTGGCGCGCGCCCATCTGTTTCCCGCATTCTCTACCGTAATCTGCACCGTCAGTCTACAGCTTTTTCCTTTAATGTAAAATTGGTTCTTTAAGAAGCAAGGCTACTATAAATGGAAATTTTTTGAATAATGTTATTTATCTAGACAGTAGATCGCTCTCCAATCTAGTTGTCATTTCTTTATTACTTATTGAATAAATAAAAACCAGTATATATTTATGTATATCTACACATTCTCCAATGTAGTGATATCAACTAGACTAAACACTAAATAAATAGTATCACTCGAAATTTTTTAAAAATCTACTCGCTGAAGGCCTCATCTTTCTTTTAAATCGTTCTCCATGTGTTGGAATTGGGAATGAAAACCCCCACGTCTTCTATGTCGTTTGTCGCCTCATTGTAAGTCATATTTATTAATACACTACTAATTATAATCACGAGTTGAAGTGGAAGTCATTTAATATATCTTATAAATTCGTCACACAAGAAATATCACACAGTTGACCTCCGGCCTCATCTTTTTCCTTATTTCTAAGTTGGTCCCTGATCAAGAAACAAATCAATATCAATCTCTATATTACATGGTTGCTAATTTGATTATCGAATCAAGAAACTATGATAGTATAGGTACAAAAGAAAAAGAATAGATGGTTGAGTATCTATCTTTAAAAGTTTTTATCAATTGTCTTCTTTTTCAATTTATCATTGTTTTCTTTTTTAAATCTGTCGTTAAAAAAATTAATAATTATATAATAATGATAATAAAAACTTGAGCTAGGCTTATTTAGCTGAAATTGTCACACAAACTAACAAACAAGAATCTCGGCTTGAAAATCTGAGACGGTTCAAAATAAATAAAGAAAATTAAAAGTGAAGAAAATCCAAAGCCTCTTACTCCCCCACTCCCATGCCGAGTCCCATGTATGATGTGGATTGCAATTTACACTTTTATTGCACTACTAACTATATACTATACATACAATCAATACACACACCGATATTTATATTCATTCATTCATTCATTCTGGGTGCTTCATTTCATGTTCTTCCTCGATCATCAATCTTCTTCACTCTCACTCTTCACCACATACTAAAAAGGTGAGACGTCGACGAATTTTAATTATTTTATTTTTCATTTTAATTCTGTGGAAATATCTGTGTCAAATTAGCATATTCCATCTCATGATTTGGATTTTTTCTCTAAATATCTTCAATTTTTCTGTCAGCTAGCCTACTGTATAAGTATCTTTCATCAGCATGCTTGCAATTAGTACATAATCGTTGCTTCTTAACTTCTTCTTGTAGAATTTTTGCTGCTTCAGTACTCAGTTCGAGTGGTGGCATTTCGGATCATCATCCGCTGTACGTGTTGTTCTTAATTCAATTATTCGTATTTCTTTTACTGATTTACTTTGTCGGATTCAGTTACTTCTCTATGTTTTGTGATTGCTTTAAGCGGCGCATTATAATTTTGCCAGTTTATTTAATTGCGACGTTCTTTAAGATTTGTGAATTCTAATATTAGGAAAACTAGTAGTGGTGGTGGAATTACCACTGGTTCAAATTATTTAATTCTTCACCTTTTTCCAGTACTATTCCTTATTTTTTTTTCTTTTTTCAATATAAAATATATACGCCATCGTTGATACAATTTTCCTTATTTTATCTATAAGGAAATTCTAGTGCTAATTTGTTTCCATCGCGTGGGATTTTGTTTAATTTTATATTTATTATTTCGTTGAAAATCCTCAAAAATTTTAGGAAAGAATAAGAACAGGACTTTGTTATCAAAGCTATATCCACTAATATGATCTAGGCTTCTGTGTGAAACAAGTATTGTTGTTTCTGTGATTCAGAATGAGATTAACTTAAATGCATGATATAAGCTTCTGACTTTGAAATTTTCTCCATAGGTATTGTAACTACTGGACATGGCTGCTAAGCCAGAGACCAATGGCATTCCAACTGCTAAAGCTGTAATGCCGTCTGAAATTTCACCGGTTGCTCATCCACTGGCAGAGAAGCCTTCCGAGATTGCTTCCAATATCAAATACCATGCTGAATATAGTCCTCACTTCTCTCCCTTCAAGTTTGGGCCAGAGCAAGTATACTGTGCAACTGCCGACAGCATCCGTGATCAACTGATAAAAGTATGTTTTGAGTAACTGGTTCTTTAAAATTTTGCTACTTCAAGGATATATCTCTACTCTTCTTGCGACATTTTATGATCTTCTAAAACATGCTGACTTGCACGGGATTGCCTGCCTTTATATGTAGTAACGCTTCTAGGTTGTGGTTAGAAAGGGAAGAGAGAAGGAAAAATTCGCTTGCCTTTGCAAGCATGCAAGCAGTATCATTTTTGGCATGACTGACTATTATTAGCAGTTGAATGGGTTCACCTAAAAAGTTAACTATCATATGGCGGTGTATTTATTTAATTACTCCCAGTCTTCGGCACATATCGTTACGTGCATGCTGGCTTTTCTTACTTTTGGGATCAAACTTCCAGATTTTTTATAAGCGGGTGCCAAAATTCCTTTTACCTCCTGCACTGACTTGAACCCTAGTGCATTAGGAGTGTATGATTTTGATTTTTTTCAGAACTGATTTTGTGAAAAGTGATTTTTTAGGAGAATGTGGGGTTGAAAGGTTAAGAAAGTTACAAATATACATGAAAGATTATTTTTTAATGGGTGAATGTGTGGTTGGAAATGATTTTGAGTGAAATATACAGGCCCTTATTTCTTGGTTGGAACATTAAATCTCGAAAGAGAATGACAAAACTTATATTGATGATATTTCATAGGCATGGGAAAAGCACTAAGCTTAGCTCATTTTGAGTTGGGAAAATATATTTCACCTGCCACTGGAAACACATTGAGCAAATATTTGCTAGTTAGTTAAGGCCTTGGATATGCCTTTGCTGCACAGATCATAATTTATTTGTCAAATATATTCCATGCTTCAAAGTGGCTCTTCCTCCTAGAAAATGGGGTGTCTACACTTAGCATCAAATTGAACCACACGCTTCACCACCTGTTAAGTAAAAAGATGGACCTTCGGTCATACTATTGAGAGTAACCTCAGGGATACAGCAATCTTTCCCCCCAGATGTGCTGTCAGTCTTATGATCCCTTCCAAAGCCGGTTGAACCATCTGGCTCACTGTTTTCAATTCTGTAACATGGGCCTTATGTTAGTCTGGTTTACCTGTGTGGCCAAATTTAGGTGCATGCAATCTAGGTAGTTTGCACTAATAAATAATGAATCAAATGCATGTCAGAAGAAAGATGTTTTTATTTATTCATAATTTTATATGTGATAGAATTTCCAGAAGTGTTTCCACTTTCACTCCTTAGCTGATCCTTTTGTTCTATCTTTGCTAAAGTCATAATTACTCACCTTAACATTTTATCCTTTTGGACATTCAACTGTTATCCTCAGCAATGGAATGAGACTTATTTTCATTATCACAAAGTCAACCCAAAACAAACTTACTACCTGTCAATGGAGTATCTCCAAGGACGAGCACTGAGTAATGCAGTTGGAAATCTTGGCGTTCAAAATGCGTATGCTGATGCTTTGAAGCAACTGGGTCATGAACTTGAGAAGATTGTGGAGCAGGTCACTACAATAATCCTTTCACATCTGATGTATGTTATTTCGTGTTCTGTTTATGCTCTCAATACGTGTTCAGGAGAAGATCATAAAAAGCAGTCCGTTGATTCGTAAGCTATTGTGATAGTCATGCTGAGTAATATGAAGAGATCTTCTCCGTTTGAATCTGTCTCTCGTATTCAATTTCCCAGTTTTTGGTTAGACCAGCAGCATGCAACTTTTCTTGCAAAGTGATATTAACTAGATGTTGGAGATAGGTTAAAATTACTGTCTTATATATTTAATAATTCTTTTGACATGAATGATGGTTGCGTTTTATTTAGGTCCAATTTCTGTAGGATACTATTTTGAATCCATTGACACTGCCCTGAAGTTCTTTTTTTAAGCGCCTAGGAGTGGTAACCTTTTCTGAGTTACTAGGTTAGTTTACTTAAGTGTTCTGATTTCTGAAATCAAAATGTGTAGGAGAAAGATGCAGCACTTGGAAATGGTGGTTTAGGAAGGCTAGCTTCATGTTTTCTGGACTCAATGGCGACATTGAATTTGCCTGCGTGGGGCTATGGTTTGAGGTACAGATATGGGCTGTTCAAGCAATTGATCACCAAAGCGGGCCAGGAGGAGTTTGCAGAAGACTGGCTGGAGGTTTGCCTGCTTTTTCAGTTGTCTACATAAGATCAACCCTTTCTTATGTAACCATTTTAAGCCCTATTTTTTGGTTGGTTAATTCAGAAGTTTAGCCCTTGGGAAGTTGTCAGGCATGATATTGTCTACCCAGTAAGATTCTTTGGTAATGTTGAGGTTCACCCCTCTGGCTCGTAAGTGCAGCATTTTAAACATTGGGACTGTATTATGGTTGAATTTTAAGTTTAGCATATTCATGAACAGTTTCTTTAAAGAATACAAAGAATAGACTTTTAAAAAATTACACCTATTATGCAATGTTTGCAGCCGAAAATGGGTTGGTGGTGAGGTTATTCAGGCTGTTGCATATGATGTGCCAATTCCTGGTTACAAAACCAAGAATACTAACAGTCTTCGTCTCTGGGATGCCAAAGCTACTGCTCAGGACTTCAACTTATTTCAATTCAATGAAGGACAATATGAATCTGCTGCGAATCTTCATTCTAGGGCTCAACAGGTATAAATATTCGTTAAATTTTCTCAAGGACAGGACAGAAATAGTGTCCTTCTTGACTATGCAATGTATGCTAATCTTTTGTTTCTAAGATCGCATCTTCAATAAGGTGCATATTGTATAAGTTATGTTACCTTGATGTGCTTTTATGAGTTGAGGACTGTTGCAGATATGTGCTGTTCTGTATCCTGGGGATGCTACAGAAGATGGAAAACTTTTACGACTGAAGCAGCAGTTTTTCCTATGTAGTGCATCACTTCAGGTTTGGAAGTTTCTCATTATTCTCTTTTTCCTGCATGATGATTTCTGTGCTTTAGTTTATTGTACTTGATCAGCACTTTTTCTCCAAGATTATCAGCATTCCATCAATATTCTCTGGTTTTTTGCTGACTTTACTTAAATCTAACTAATGAAATTAGTTCCAGAAAAATTAAAATTTTGTACCATTATAGCGTATAAGGAAATTATGAAGGAAAAGCATAATTCTCACTGAAGCATTGTGGGTTTGAAGTTCTGAAAGTACTTAAGAATGTAAAATATTCTCCTGCAACTCATAGTAAACAATGCAGACTGGAAATTGATATTCGGCTTGGATTCAGGGAGTTGTTAGCCTTTTCAACTCAAAGTAACCCTTTTTGCTGATCAAGTGAAGTCCTGCCTAAAAATGCACAAAATGCTGTTGAGGATACGTTGTCTGTAGAATTCCTGAATCTTAGAACTGAAGCAATTTCCCTATTAATGTTTCACTTTTGAAAATATGAATTGAAAAACAAGATCCTTCATCCAAAAGTGGTAGTTGTATCTACTAGATTTCTTGTGTGTTGTCTTTTTTCAGGACATTATATCCAGATTTAAGGATAGGACTAGTGGAAATGGTCAGATTCAGTGGTCTGAATTCCCCAGCAAAGTTGCAGTACAACTGAATGACACGCATCCTACTCTTGCAATTCCTGAGTTGATGCGCTTACTAATGGATGATGAAGGACTTGGATGGGTTGAGGCTTGGGACATCACCACAAGGTTATTCCATATGCTGAACCATCATTGTTTGTTCATTCTATCTGGAGTTGTGAATTTGCTCATTTCTATGTTTTGTCCTTCAAATTTGTGCATGGTTATATATAACAATTATGATATGTTCAGGACAATAGCATATACCAATCATACAGTCCTTCCTGAAGCCCTGGAAAAATGGTCACAAACAGTCATGTGGAAGCTCCTTCCTCGCCATATGGAAATCATTGAAGAAATCGACAAGAGGGTATCTTATTCTTCCACCAACTCGATGGATGTGTAAAGTTTCTTTGACTGAAACACAGTCTTGCATGATATGCAGTTCATTGCAATGATCCAGTCAACAAGGCCTGATCTTGAAAGTAAGATTTCTGGCATGCGCGTTTTGGATCATAACCCAAAAAAACCAGTTGTGAGAATGGCCAACTTATGTGTGGTGTCTTCACACACGGCAAGTATCTATTCTGCAGCAGTGTGCATAAATTTGATTGTTGCCAGCTTCTTAAAAATATATAAAAACATATTCCGTTTTTTTCTAACATTTTGATATGGTGAAGTAAAGACGATATATCTTTAATATGGTGCAGTTCTTTGTTGAATTCTACAGATACTTGTAAAATGAGAAAAGAAAAATTCTAATCTCGTTTCCTATGAAATTCTGTCCACTGCATGAGTGGTTTGTTGTGACTCCATCTGCTCTGTTATTACACAAACTGAAAATTCCAGTTAAGTCAAATCTTTTGCAATCACATCAAGACGTGTTAATTTTGGCCTACATCTCTTTCTTCAAATTAGTTCTGCAGGTTGTTTGGAGATTCTTCTTCACATCAATACGTGTTAATTTTTGGCTACATCTTTCTTCAAAGTTCAAACTAGTTCTGCAGGTTGTTTGGAGTTGCATGAGACATTTCCAACCACGTAAATACCTAAAAACAAACACTATTTGGGGCAAAGTAGTTACTCCTCTTTGGAACAAAATGATCATTCATAAGAGTCAATTCAGTTCTCATTCATACCTTCATTATGAGGACCTCCTATATATTTCATCTTTATTCTTTTTGATAAAACGGTGGTTCCTTGCCCATGACTCATGATGTCTTTCCGCCTTTGATGGACTAAACAAAATGTAACAAAATTGAAAACAGCAGGACTGAAGTTTTATTTCAAATTTGGTTTTAACATAACTAGTAGAGTGCGCCTTCTCCCAAAAAAAAAGAGCTAAGAGTGCGGGGTTCAAAATAAAAATGACATTATTTATTTGTTTATTATAATTCTAGTGTTATGCCAGCTTTTTATTCCACAGTTAAAATTGAATTCACTGTAGAGCATGCTATATAAAACTACAGCATTATGTTGATCAGGTCTAATTACATTGAATTACTTAGCGTCACATTTTTTACTTATAAGTTGCTTGCTTAGCTTCTATATGCAGTTTTTTTGTATTTTTTTGTCTGATGCATAATAGATTAGAAACTTGTGTTGGGCACGTCCCTACAGGTGAATGGTGTCGCTCAACTGCATAGTGATATCTTGAAGGCCGAGCTGTTTTCTGATTATGTATCTATCTGGCCTAATAAATTTCAAAACAAGACAAACGGGATAACTCCACGTCGATGGCTTAGGTTTTGCAACCCTGAGCTCAGTCAAATAATCACTAAATGGTTAAAGACAGATCAATGGGTTACTAATTTGGGCCTACTTGAAAATCTCCGGCAAGTATGTTTCAGGCTATTCCCTAAATGTTAGCACTATTTCAAGTGAGCTTTCATTGGATTAATATTTTGTTGCTAACTCTATGTCTCGAAAGTTTGCTGATAATGCAGAATTGCATGCCGAGTGGGAATCAGCTAAGTTTGCCAGCAAAAAGCGGTTAGCACAATACATACTGAAAGAGACTGGTGTGACCATTGACCCAAATACCCTCTTTGATATACAAGTCAAACGTATCCATGAGTACAAGAGGCAGCTGCTAAATATTTTGGGTGCAATCTATAGGTACAAGAAACTGAAGGTGAGGAGCATTCTGAATTTTTCTTTAGTAAGAAACTTTAAGCAATTTAAACGTTATGGCCCGTGGTGCTTTTTGTTTACTGCATTATTCAACATCTGTTACGCTTTGCTATGACACCAAACATAACTAGATTTCTATAACCCTCTAAAAGCGTTTCTGTTACATTCTGATAAAACTGTTTCTCGCTTTTGTTACCTCAAATAGCATTTTCCATAGTTTATAAATTCAGTAATAGGTCAAAAAATAAAAAAGTTTTACAGGTTTACTGTTCACTCTAAAATAGAAAATGAATTCAATGCAATTCCAAAATCATTTTTATTTTGGTTTGATCATTTCTTAGATTTTGGAATTGTATTCCATAATAATTTTATTCACAAAAAATAACTCTAGAAAAGAGTTTTTTTTTTTTTTTTAAACACGAAAAAAGTTAGATGATCTAGTTCATATTATTAAGTTTATGCTCAATGAATCGGTTGATAGGAATCACGAGATGGATAGATGTTACAAATGATAAATCGAGTTTGTTTTATATGTTTGTCACTTTATCTTTGTTTGTGCCATATATAAGGATAGATGAACCAAAAACTTTCAGATGGTATTTTTGGGCATCCTCCTATTTTACAAAAATTGAAATTTAGGTAAATGCTTTCTAAATGTATGTATAAAAATAACATATTTCATTTCGCTCTTTCATGCTTACTATAACTATTTATTTCGGTTTTTTACTAGCGGCTTTAACTCTAACTTCAGCTCTATTTATTGGTTTGAGCAAGATACAACTTATTTGAAATTTCTATTTGAAAGAAAGATTTTCTAAAAGAAATCTTTCTGTGATATTTGATGTATTCTATAGTTTCTAATTGCGTCAATTGTCAATTCTTGGTCATTAAGATTCACGCCAATTCATATTAATATTTAGTTTTAAATCTTACATTTTTTTTTCTCCTTTTCAAAAAATTGAAATGATTGAAGTTTTTCTATTTGGAATTATGTTAGGTCTAATTCCTATTACTTTGGCTGGATTATTCGTAACTGTATATTTACAATACATGTGCAGGGATCAGTTGGACCTTTGATTAATTAACATTTCCTTTTTTGATTGAAATAGAGTCAAACAAACAAAAAAGAAAGCTTTATTAAATGAATTTCTCAGCTACGTGAATCTTCTTTGAGACTCATACATTACTCTACTGAAAGATTCAATGAAATAAAATCATTTCCAATTACTCCAATTTCGGTTTGTACATTCCTCTTTGGACCTCTTCATCGGAATTGGGTTACTTGAGATCTAAGCATGACATCCACCAGTCCTGATTGCCTTAAGTTATCCTCAGTGTCACTCCACTTTTTGGAATATTAGCTTAACTACTTATTTATCTATTTTGGATTTGGTTACATGTCCATATAAATGTTTCTCGCTGATGGAATATGATTTACATGGAGTTCATGTAACTTGTTGAGTGATCAACTCCAGGAGATGAGCCCTGGAGAACGCGGGAAGACAACACCACGCACCATAATGATTGGAGGAAAAGCTTTTGCAACCTATACTAATGCTAAAAGAATAGTCAAGCTTGTAAATGATGTTGGTGCTGTTGTTAACACTGATCCCGAGGTTAATAGCCTTTTGAAGGTAATTTTCATTTCGCTTGAAAATTCTAACATCACAAGTTCAAGCAGAGTTGGACCTGTCTCTTATCTTTGCAGAGACTGCAAAATGACTAGCTTATGTTTCTTCATCATAATCATTATACTACCCTTTTATGCCCTATTGACTTAAAATATATAGTAGGTTGCTAAGTGAAAATTTATCAATTGTATTAATGGAAATATAAAACCAAAAATGCAGATGGAATTGTTGGAAAATTAATAGTCATTTATTTCACTGTTATTTAACCATATTGCATATACCTATCATGTTGCTTGGCTTAGAAAATTTTCAGTCTTGTAGTTTTAACTTTTAATTGGTTACCAAAATATACATATTTATGTTATGCTCTCATTCAGATTTAATTTCAACTTATAATTTCTTTGTCATCATTTCAGGTAGTTTTTGTTCCAAATTATAATGTATCTGTGGCTGAGATGCTAATTCCTGGAAGTGAATTGTCACAACATATTAGTACAGCTGGCATGGAGGCTAGTGGCACAAGCAATATGAAATTCTCACTCAATGGATGCCTCATTATAGGAACATTAGATGGGGCTAATGTTGAAATTAGAGAAGAAATTGGAGAAGAGAACTTCTTTCTTTTTGGTGCCACCGCAGATGAAGTCCCTCACCTTCGTCAGGAAAGAGAGCAAGGAAAGGTAAATTTTTCTATCTTCAGTGAATTTAATTTTGTACGGACTGTTGCCATGATAAATGACATTTCGATTTCTTGGGTCTGCAGCTCATTTAGACAGGTGAAGAAAATAATAAACTTGTTGTCTAGGCACAATTATCACTATTCTAGAATCGACGTCTGATTAACTTGCTACGGCTTGATATAAGGAAATAGCTTCTGGACAGAAGAAAGCAAAAAGCTTATTATAAAATTTAATCACCTACTGTAGAGGTCTCTATAAGTCCTTCTGATTTCCGAGTCAACTAAGAATCCATATATCAAAATTTCTTCTTTCTTCCATTTTACTTCAAGTCATTGAATCAGAATGCTGCTCCTTCCACCCTCTTCTACATACTATAAGATCTTAGCTTAAAGGGAGAGAAGAAAAGTTGCTCTGTAAATGATAATATACTGTGATATATGGTGCAGTTCAAACCTGATCCCCGTTTCGAAGAGGCTAAACAATATATCAGATCTGGAGCATTTGGGAACTACGACTATAACCCACTTCTTGCATCACTTGAGGGTGACACTGGCTATGGTCGTGGTGACTATTTTCTTGTTGGATATGATTTTCCAAGCTACATGGATGCTCAGGCAAGGGTGGATGAAGCTTACAAGTAAGTAGCTACATAAACTATAATCTGTACCTGAAATATGTTAATTCCTGAGCTGGCAGGTGCATGAACGCTGATTTTCCTTGATTTCTTGACTTGATTTATATATTAAGTTCTAAGATAACTTTTCTTTTCTTTTAAGTGCATAAAATGTTTCTGACTTCTCTCACGGCACTTGTCACATTGTACAACAAGAAGTGCATTTCTTGAATCCCTTTTCTCTATTGCTACCGATGGAAGGTAAAAACAAGCTGCTACATGTCTCTAATCTGACCTCTGTAAGCACAATGCTCTTTCAAGCCATGTTTGCTAGGAAGACTTGCTAGTCCTCTGTGGACAGCAATCAATATTGCTCATGAAACTGTTCATATTCATGCACAACTCAAGAGATCAATCTTTTACCACCTTTTGCACTAGTAAATTGAGGATACTGGATAGTGTTTGTTTGAGAAATGTGGACCTTTTGCGTTTATAGGTGGAGGATATCACAGAAATAAAGAGAGAGAGCTGCCCCCGGGGGTGGGGGTTGTTGGTATTCCTGAAAAAAGGTAGTCAAAGTTTTTAGATACTGAGGCAGCTAGGAGTAATGAAATCTCAGTAATCCTCTTCAACGATACATTGTAAATGTGAGAGACTAAACAAAAAGTAACTAGTGCTAACAATTGGAAGCAAGTACTTTCCGGTTGGAAAAAGTAAAAAGCACTGGACAAATTTCCAATTAGATTCTATTGGAGAACAAGGCATGCGGCTACCAGAGTACCTCACTGAAATCAATTATTCATTGATCTGCCTTTAAACTCTCTTTGTTCTAATTGCCTTATTCATTCTATAATGAACGTCTGTGATTGCTATTAATCTTTTTATTTCGTACGGCTTGCAGGGACAGAAAGAAATGGATTAAAATGTCTATACTAAGCACTGCAGGCAGTGGAAAATTTAGCAGTGATCGGACAATCTCCCAGTACGCAAGTGAAATCTGGAAGATAGAGGAATGTCGGGTGGCTGGAAAGTAAAAAGTGGTTGAAATATGACTTTATCAACAGACCCGAGAATAATGGGGAAATAAATAAATAATACATAAGCCGATGGTTCTACTAGCAATGCTTACTGGGCTTGTCATGCCTTGCCTTATGCTATTGTGCTTTCTATTACATTAAATGATACATATTTCCAGGTTATATCTGTTCATCAATTGTACTCTTCATAGCATTTTGACCTCTTTGTTGGATGGTCGGTATTTGTAGTTATTCCATTTTACTATATAAGGAAATCTCCTTAGAGACTTTCGTTGTGTCTTCAGTTTTACCATGTGTCATTGACCTTCTTTAGTGTATCTGTAAACATAACGGACCCTGCCAGAACCCAGCTTCCCAAAGTTGTCTATTCTGATAGAAAAGGGTTGGGCTCTTTCCCTAGTTCCTTTTGTCTTCCTTTTCAACTCGGCCAGGTCTACCCACAAAATTGGCTAAGAATTTAGGAATTATTATGTTGACACACACACACACACAGCATTGGTGCCTCCATTTCTAGTGTTTTTTGCTGTTGACACACACACAGCATTGGTGCCTCCATTTCTAGTGTTTTTTGCTTTCATTTCATATGTAAGACATTAGCTTAGAATTTTACATACTAATAATAAAAAATTCTCGCACACAAAGTGCCGCGCCATTTGCAGTCTCTTTGCTTTCTTTCTTTTCCAATTTTTTTTCCCCTTTTTGTGGTAATATGTTAAACGCAATTTTCTCTACGAAAAGGAGTTCTATCGAGGAGCCAAAGCTCGGAATATTTTAGAACTCCATGAACAGGCCTCCATCAAAATAGCCCGCAAACACACTTTATGCTGGAAGGTCATCCGAGTACGTATTTAATCTAAATAGAATTGGACCGATGGTAAGCACATCCTAATCGAGCTAAATCTACTGCCCCACCTAAGAAAGCTCAGAAACCGTGAATTTGGCATTTCTCATGCCACCATCGGGGCATCGGAATGGAGAGTGAAACGCAAATGCAGATTTAGAACACACAACGTTGCAGTTCAGAGATAGTACATGCCTTTGTCATATAGTTCACAAAGACAGACGAAAATGATAAACCACAGTAAACGACACTAGCCAGCACACGTAACATCTAACACATGAACAGCAATAAAAGCCATAATCCAGGTCAAGGAAATAGAGTTTCAAGACACAAGAAGCACCATGCCTCCCTGAAACAGCATCATCCTGAAAGGCAGTTGTGCACAGAGATATGTTCATCACATTGAGAGCTGAAACAGCGAATTCAGCGACTAACTAATCTAGATGATGAACTGCCACTGGGACTCCTAGAATGTTGTCTTGAAGAACGGCTGTCGCGAGAGGGTGCACGTTTCTGAGACCTATTAGAACCACGGGATTCGCCCCTCAGAGAACTTTCACGATCACTTTTCTTCGAGTTGTCACCTGGTTTAGGAGACAAACTCTGAGAGTAACTCCTCCTTGAGCTCTTCCTTGGAGATGGTGTGTACCTTGGTGAGACACTTAGTGAGTAACTCCTTGAACGACTTGGTGAGAGACTCCGTGAACAACTTCTCCTGCAACTCCTCCTACGCCTTGGTGAGATGCTTCGGGAAATAGATCTATACCTGCTGCTTTTATAGTATCGGTCATCCGGAGAATAGTCCCTCGAAACAGACCGGTAGCGACTTCTCCTATAGTATCGGTCATGCGGAGAATAGTCCCTCGAAACAGACCGGTAGCTACTTCTCCTGTAGCATCGGTCATCCGGAGAGTAGTCCCTCGAAACAGACCGATAACGACTTCTCCTGTAGTATCGGTCATCCGGAGAGTAGTCCCTCGAAACAGACCGATAACGAATTCTACTGTAATATCGGTGATCTGGTGAATAGTCCCTGTAGTCGTATGGAGAGTAGGACCGATCACGTCTCCTAACTGGAGATCTGCTGTATGATGGAGAACGGTATCGGGAATAAGACCTTCCACGGCTATAATATGGGGAATGTGACCTTCGTCTGCCATATGGAGAGTAAGATCTACGTTGTCGACGGTAACGAGGAGAATATGATCTGCTGCGACTCCTAGAGCGAGATGAGTAGCTGGGAGATCTGCGACGCCCTACATTACAAAAGAGAAGATCAAGAGTCAGATACCAGTAGGATGATTTCAGAATGAAAATAATCCAAGTAAAGCATCTCACCACGAGTTCTGAACCCAAGGTACCTTCCAGGAGTAGGCGTGCGGCCTTTCCGTCTTCTAGCCTGTAAATATAAAAAACTGTAAATCTACAAGTTTCAAATTATTAGGGGGTACACATTTTCCTGGAAACAAACAATTAGATCTGAAAGCATGAAAGGAACTACAGCAAGTAACTCAATAGCAATACGGTTAAATTGCAAGATAAAAAGAGAATGCAGGGCATACAACCCTCTGAATTAACAGTCTGATATTTGCTTGGTGTGTTTGATTTGATTTGTTAATTTGGTGAAGAGCTGCTGCACACAGCCACCCTGTTGTCAAAGAAACTTCAGGGGAAGAAAGCAAACAAATTTCTTAAATCTCAATTCCAGTAACAAACAAGATAAACAACATCAATTCCATCATTTCCATCATAAACTTAAAACAGGAAGAAAAACTACATACTTCCACATAAAATATAGAAATGGAAGAGAAAGCCTTTTACCTTCTCAACGGTTATTACCCTGCCTTCAAGCACCGAACCATCCAAGTACTTAATGCAGCGATCAGCATCCTCCACAGTGGACATCGTCACAAATGCAAACCCGCGAGATTCACGCGTCCACGGATCCACAACAAGGTGAACATCTTCCACCTACAGAAGTAGAAAATCACTAATCAAGCAAAACAGCTTACACAACAAACACGAGTTAATAAAGATTCAGATTGCAGATAGCTATGCGTCCAGGACATGAAGCAAAGTTGAAAGAAGAGAATATAAGATGACGTTAGTACATCTCCCTCAGATGAAAAATGCTTCTCTAGATCTCTCTTTGAAACTCGTGCTGAAAGTCCAGTCACATACAAATTATTTCCCGGATTCTCAGCATCACCAGAATCACAAGTCCTGCAAGCAATGCAAGAAGATCTAATGCATTAGATCCATTCTAATTCTCAGAAATGAGAGTCTGAGCCCATCATCAAGCATCAGCTTCCAAAATAAAAGGCTTAATAAATGATATTAGATTCTCATCAATTCAAAAACAAAAGATACAGTTCTGCATATCACCTTGATCTGCTCCTTGACAGAGACCTTGAGATAGACCTCCCCGATCGATTGTTGTAAGGGGAAGGGGAAAGAGAATACCTAGAACTGAAAGTCAAAACAAATTAATACCACCACCGAACCTAGAATCTCATTGTAATTGAAATACACTGAGAGATGGAAACAAACCTTGACCTCCTGGAGTAAGACATCTGTACAGAAACAGCACGAACTATTAGAGATGGAGAAATTATCTCAATACGAAAAGGAATTACATCGCATGAAAGAAAAGGCCACCAAGCATAAAGACGAAAATACACAATTAAACATCAAAATTAAACATCAATTACATCAATTACAAATATGAAAAAAATAAAATTAATTCCAGTGAACTTCAAGACCAAAATTAAACATCAATTACATGTTGATTCTGTAATGAAAGTACAAGTATGTGTTTACTTCAGATATAAGCTAGCCCAGTACACGGAGTAATTCTGAACCTAAAATAAACACTATAAATATTTGTTTATTTAAATCCACTAGAAGAAATGCGATCCTAACCGAAATTTATGGAAAATTCTCCTACAAATTTCATTTTAAACAAAATATAAGAACAAAGAGCACTGTAATATAATCAATTTCAAATTATCGAGGCACCATCCAAAGAATTAACAATCTCAATTAAACAACGAGCAAACACCCTACATCCGCACCAAAAGCAATTTAAAAGGATAAACACCAGGGAAAAAAAAAAGTTACATGAACGTATTCGATCAACAAGAACCAACCAAACGCCTAAACAGAGAGAGAGAGAGAGAGATTAAACTTAACTCACCGTGGGGCTGCTTCTTGGTATGGATCGTTAGGAATTCTCTCTTTCAACCTCTCCGTAATACGCAAATTTCCACCCACTTCTTTGGGAAGCCTCTAGAACATGAGAGAACCATGCGCGTTTCGTTATTTTTATGGTGGGTTGCGACCCGGAAGTTTCTGGAGAAGTTCTAATGGGCCGTATGAAATAGGCCGGCTCTGATGGAACCCAGGGCCCAAATAATAAGGCCCAACAACTCCAGCTGAAATTACCACACTCAGTCCCTAAATATTGTCCCTTTTTACGTATTGGGTCTAATGTAAAAGTTTTTGTGATGAGAGATCCCATAGCCCTCTATCTTCTGGTGTTCTTTTGGTACAGTCCTTTTCTGTTACGTGTTCTTTTGCTGGGAAGTATCCCAATTTAAATCTTATTTCATGCATTTTGCTAATCAAATATGTTAGTGTAATTTCACTAAAAATGTTCAAATATTAGGTGTTTGGTATTATTATGGTATTATACTAGACACATAATATGGTATAATATCAACCGTTTATATGATTTGATGGACATGTATCTGATGCGCTAATATTATACCACATCATTTTTTTGGTACCGTTAAAAATCATATAAAAAATATATGTAGTATCTTTTATTATGTAACATCCCGAAAATTTCTACAAATTAAGGTAAGCAACGAAGTTGTTGTTTTGGAAGAATTACTTGAATATCATTGAAAGATTGCTTGAAGATCAAAATATTGTTATTGAATTGACGCTAAAGAAAGATCTTGGTTGATAATTGACATAAACTAAAGTGTAATGACTTAATTGACATGAATTGAAGAGTGTGAACTTGATTGAAAGATAATGCAAGGGGAAGGGCTTCTTAGACAATTTCCTGACAAGTGTGCGGCGCCACACCGCGCCACTTGTCATGAGGTGATTTGCGCCACTTGTCATGATGTGGTTGGCGCCACTTGTCACGATATAGTTGGCGGAACTCAAATGTTATTAAAATTAGCTAAATCCTAACTATTATATATAGGAAGCTAAGAATTTCATTTTCTTTCAAACCATTTTCCCTTTTCTCTCCCGAACCTCAAAATTCGTCCAACTTGGCCAAGGGAAGGAGAAAACCAATAAAAACCCGCCAAAATACTTATTTATCCTTTGAAAAGAGTCCCTTACCATATATGGAAGGATTATAGCTTGGAAGATAGCTTTAATTGGGGAATATCGAGGCTTTAAAGATATTTCTTCACGTGGATTATTCGAATAATATTTGAGGTGGGTAACCTAATACTTTGATTCCTTTTCTACATGCATAAAGTTTTGATAAGATAAGTGTGTATTTGATTGATGCTTTTGATGAGATAAACATGGATTTTGATGCATTGTTATTGAAAGAAAGATTTGTTTATTGCATTTGTATCGCTAGTTAATACTCTACCCGTTTTGATTTGCTTTGTGATGGTATGGCCTTGCTATGTGTTATTGGCCATCCTGATTTGTTTCCTAC
>CAVNYN010213423.1:0-16541 GCA_963692815.1 Nyctanthes arbor-tristis
TCTTCAAATATCTTATCTTAATTACTAGTCTCTTGCCCATGCAACCAAATGAATAGAAATATAAGAAAATCAAAATAAAAAAGAAATTCAATATTGAATATAAACATTTAATGATGGATCAAAATATAATCTCCTTAAAAAGAATTTAGCTATAATAAGATTAGTCTTTTAAATAGATTTTTACTACTTTAAAACCAATAAAATAGATTTCAATACAAAGTTTACATTACAATTTAGTGTACCCTAATAAATTTTGAAAATATTTCGATAAATGATAATGTTTAAAGACCGCCCTAAAATTTGTTACAAAACCTTCGAGAAGTTTTTGTCACACCCTTACTACACTCATGTATGATTTACTGAAATAATAAATTATATTTATAATTAAAATGAAAAAACTTAATGAATGCCAAATAAAAAAATTAAAATCAATTTTTCACATTATTATCATGGGAATTATTATGCAAAATACAATTATATATTCAAAATATTTCCCGATAACCATGTTAAGAATATAAATTGTTTTGAAACACAATTTTTCACGGGTTTTAATGTTAAGGAGAATAACGCGATTTTCAAAATTGATACATTAGAAATTTTTCGATTATCTGGAATATTCAAAATTATAGATTATGAATAAATATATCTAGATCCCAATTATAGATGATTCAAATTTTGAAAAAAAAAGAAAAGAGAAGATTAAGGAGAACATAGTTATCAAAACCGAACCGGACATGCCGGTCGTACTTGAAAACCGATAAGCCGACCAAGTGTCTGGTCCAGTTAACAATTGATTAGCAATACGTAATCGAACCGAAATTGAACCGATTGACCCGGCGGGTTTCGCAAAGAACCGGTGACCGAAAACTGAAGAACCGACCGGGTTATTGCACATAAAAGAAATTTAGAACTCAATGGTCAATTAACGTCTTTTAACATCTATTTTTCACTTAATATCAACTTTTCATCGTCGTTCTCTCGATGCAGTCTTGCCATTCAATAATCACAGGCCAAAAATTTCAATTTAAGGTGAATTACATCTAAAGGATATTTATTAGTTTCATTTTCACTTATGTGTAATGCTATTTAATTATGAAATTATAGTAAGCTCTTCCGATCTCCAATGGCAATTATTCATGCTATATTTGTCTAAAATAATTCAACGAGTTGATCGGAATTGACCCGCCGGTTCAACCGCCGAGTCACCGATTGAACCAGTGAACCAATGGCCCAGGTCCTAGACCGGTTCAATGTCGAGCCGGGTCTGATAACTATGAAGGAGAATATTCTAATTTTAGTTTTATCTAAAAGAAGAAAAAAAAAGTTCAGTTGACCTCAAACTGTACCAAGAAATTTGAGCGGGAAAAAAGCGGTAATAGGGGTACCGAGACTTAATTCTCTTAATTATATATATAGATTCTATAACTATGCTTGCAAAAAAATAAAATATAACTATCATAGTTAAAGATTTTATAAAATAAAATTAAAAAAGGAACTAGCTTCTATGTAATCTTCTTCTTGAACATATATATATACACACACACACGCTCTATATTACCATGTCAAGTTTTTCACCATTTTTACTCTCAAATATGTTAGATTATTTTGAATTATTCTTCCAGTGCATCGCATGAGTGCAAAACTAATGTCTATAACAATATTTTACTAACAACAAAAAATAATCTTTATATGGTCATCAAATGGCTTATATATTTTTATCAAATTTAAATAAGTAAACAAAAATAAACAAAGTATATGTAAAATTTGTTCCTAATTTGAAATCTGCTAGCATAATAGTTAATAAATATATATCCTCATTCGTACATCAATAAGTGTGTTAATTATTGAAAAACCTAATGATAAAAATTTGAATAAAAGGGATCGGATTTAAAAATAGTAATAAACCAAGACTATACCCCTCTAGTGAAATAAAAATGTGGCACACCAAGCAAAAATTGTGGTGCAACTATAATTAGTCTTGGTATTTACCTATACACACACTACTTAAAATTACCCCATCAATGACGGTTTTTTGCATCCGTCGCATTTTCTGACAGATCCGTCGAAACTTTGAGACAGAAAGAAATCCGTCGGAAATTTCTGACAGAAATATTTTTTTTTGCCGGGAATTTCCGACAGCCTAAATTATTCGTCGAAAATTTTCGACGGCATATGCTGTTCTGTTTGTTTCCGTCGGAAATTTTCGACGGAACATTTAGACCGTCAGAAATTTCCGACAGCATATACTATTCCGTTTGTTGTAGTCTGAAATTTTCGATGGGATGTACTGTTATGTCGGAAATTTCCGGCGGCATGTACTGTTCCGTCGGAAATTTCTGACAGATTTTGTGACCAAATTTACGCTTTTAATTCTACTTTATAAATATTGTTAACTAAAATTTTTTTTGAAACAAAATTGAAGGTATTTCTTTAATTATTCCTCCCCTCTCCCATACGCCCATTTTATGAAATAAATGTTTTAATATACATAATGTTTTTGCCAAAAATATACTAGATATATTAACCGATATTAATAATCAACAATGCTGGGAAATATGCTTTTGATTCTCCTTTGTAACTCTTGAATTTTTTCATTCTTTGTAAATACTGTTAATTAAAATTTTTTCCAAAAAATTTGCAGATATCATTGGCATGGAATAGACGTACAGACTATATATGGCATAAACAAAGATATGCTCAATGAAAGTTTTTGATTCATCTATCATTATATATGGCACAAACAAAGATAAAGTGACAGACATATTAAACAAAATTGATTCATCTATTTTAACATCCATCCATCTCGCCATTCCTATCAACTAATTCATTAAGTATAAACTTAATAATACGAACTGGATCATCTAACTTTTCTTTAAAAAAAAAAAAAAACCTCTTTTGAGAATTATTTTTTGTGAATAAAATTATTATGGAATACAATTTCAAAACCAAAGAAATGATCAAACCAAAAAAAAAAATGATTTTGGAATTGTGTCGAATTCATTTTCTGCTTTAGAGTGAAATATAAACATCTCAATCTGCATAAGAAACCGAAGATTTCATATAGCACTTTTGATCTAAAAATTAGTAAGGAATAGGAAATAAATATTTAATGGTAATATGTGGTTTATCCAAAGAAAAAAATAAATATAAAACAAAGACTTTAATAATTGATGAATATTTCATTCAGTTTTTTACGGGTTAAGGTTTAAAGCAATAATTGTAATTAATTTTTTTTATTACTTATTGGTTTTTTAAAATAAAAAATATCATAAATCACATTTTTATTAAAGAGAATAAAAAAATTTAGTAGACAGTGAAATATTATAATATGTAAAAAACTAATTTTAAAAAAACATTACATTAATTTTGACACAGACAAAAAAGATTTAGGATATAAAATGTATTTAAATATATAATTAAAAGTTAAATTAAATAAATTTCCAATATTACTTGCCTTTACTTTATATTTATTATGAGGTGAACAAGTAACAATAACACAAGCTGGCTTGGCTGTCGGGAACTAACTGCCCAACCCCCAAGTCATCAATTCGAATCCCAGCCTTTGCAATTCATACCAGGAATTAATTTGCTGGTCAAAGTCTGTGAGGCGAGCTGACACTCGGTCGGGTCAACCATAAAATTTCTTTGGAAAGCATTAGCGATGCGACCTTTACTGACGGCGTTTCTGACGGCCACTTTTCCATCGGTGAGGACCGTTTGCGAGGGAATTTGGGGCTTGAGCGACCGAATTTTCTATCGCTGAAAGACAGTTTTTTATAGTGACATGACTTAAGTCCAGACTTTATGTTGGTATAAGGTTCCCCTTACCACTTGAAGTATACAGTCCACATAGTGGGAAATTGATTTTCAACGAAGGCTTTGAATTTTACAAAGACAAAAATATCGGACTTTTAATTAGGACAAATGATATAATCATACATATTTGCTATATATAATCATCAATGAATATTGCATAATACTTGTGACCGTCAATTAATGGGATTGGTGATGTCGACACACCAGAATATAGTAACTGTAAATAACGGACAGGTGCTAGTAAGACTATCATTGTTAGAGAGAGGCAACTCATGGCTGTTACTACATTCACAAGCGTTACAAAAATTTTTTGAAATCCTACTAGACAACTTAGCCAATTTATTTGTGGAAACTAGATTAGATAAAATTTTCATGGATGGGTTACAGAGGCGCTGACACCAGACTAGAGTGGTTTTGATAGTAGAGAATGCTAGTAACGGTTCACGTTTGTTACGATGGCTAAACATAGACTGCAAGATCTGTATCTGGTCCTCGTAGTATTAGAAATCCCGTCTGTAAATTTTTCACAGTAAAAGAAAGAGGTGAGAATTCAATGCTGGCATTATTTCATGTTAGGAACACATAAAATGTGATCTAACTAAAATTTTGAATTACGACAAGATAACAACGCGTGTTCTAGCATGTGTGATATCTAACATAGTACTATCACTTATCTGAAAACCTAGTACGTACTCAAGTAATCAGATAGAATGCAAAAAGAGATGTGAAGGCGAGTAATTTGTTGCAACCTGGGCAATGGGTGGGTTGTATGAGTTTCAGCTTGGAGCAGATGAGTTGGAAGGATTATTTGTGATTTGGGATGGTTTGGTAGGATAGACACTGCTTAACTAAATGTCCTTGTCAATAACCCCTATATGGCCAAGGATTTCGATTGAAAGAGTTAGAGTTGCCGGTTGTATTCGTTTTCTGGTTTCGGTTGGGTGTTTTGAGATGTCGAACGTGAAGTCTCGGATGTAGTGTTTGTTGTGATGGGAGAGAAGAGTAGCTTTGTAACGAAAAGTAACAAGCTTCTTGTGCAATTCGTCAAAAGATATGGGTGTTTCCCTTCTCCCTCCGACTGCTTCAGGAAAACCATGATATTCATGATATGGGTAGAATTCGTAAGTGCAAGGTTGTCCACAGTATTTTTCGCGTTTTATTTTTGTGTTACTTCCACGAAACTTCTCATCACAGACAACAAACAAGTTGCAATTGGTAGCAGAGCGACATGGGGCACCCATGATGTATTTTTCTATTCTTTCCAAGAGAAACTTTCGGTCCAAAACAACCAATGGCTTAGCCACAGGCCCCCTTTTGCCCTTTTTCTTTTGCTTTTAGTCTCCTTTTTCTTTGTTCCCCGCACCCACTACGTGCTTTTTTTTTTTTTTAATAGTTTGGCAGATTTATATTTATGTATGTATATTTTTTACAGATTTCTATTTGAATAGTTTCTAACACATAATTTGTATGAGTTAATTAAAAGGTTAAAATGGGGTTTAAATCGTTAAATGGTGTGAATCAGAAATTGTTCTTCGGATTAACATTTTGAAAATGTTTTAAAAAATTAAAAGAATCAAGATTGCTTTTCAAAAATTTGTTATTTGAGGTTATTTTATGACGGGCATGCACGCGTGTGTCTATATTTATATAATGTTGGTACTGATTTTATTACACAGAATTTCATTGTGAATTAAGCTTTAAAAATGATATATATATTTTTTTTTATTTTTGGATTCTGCAATATATAAAGTCGTAAAGTGATGAAACATTTGCATCCGGGTAGAAAGGTGCTGTCTACCTCACTTGAAAGCTGATCTCTGTAATACAAAGAAAACATGGACATTATTCGGTACAAGTGGCGGATCGATGCACTTAAAACTAGTCGACTAGTCCCCCCACCAGTTGTTTTGGCGAATCACCCATATGCACCATCAAGGTCGACCTCCACTTGAGCTTTTAAGAAAGAGGAAGCATTTTCTTTGGAACCGAAAGGAAATCTTGTGGAGATCAAAACAAGTTTCCTCTTTTCTGGTTTTTTATTTTATTTATTTTTTCAGCTTTAAGCTTGTGTAATATATATATATATATATATATTTGAGTCTTACTCCATTTATCAAATGCCAGCAAATTATTATGATAATTTATTGAAACATGAAAGAATTGGCGCACATTTTGAGTGAAATACCATTACATGTCAAATGGTGGAGTTAGAAAGTTGGAAAACATTTGATAATCCCCCCCCAATGAAAATAGTCACATATTAATTTTCATATAGAAAAAGTCTAATTAATGTTCTGGGAAAATTGGGATTTATGAACATTTTTGTTAATGCCTATTCATTTAATTGTTATTCAACTTTATTAGTTCTTATATATTGATATCAATGCATATTCAATAGAGACACATAAGAAAATTTAAAGACTAATAAATAAAAATAGACTATAATGTAAGAAAAATTAAAAGGGGAGAGAGAGAGAGAGAGAGAGAGAGAGAGAGCTGAAACCAATTTTCACAGGATATGGGAATACTTTTTCCCAATTTACTTTCTACTATTACGATCCAAAGCCAAAGCCAAACACATTGTGGGGCAACATGAACCAGGGGCAGAGCCAAGAACTTGGTTCAGTGCGGTCGGGAATTTTTTGCCCCTCTCTTCAACTCTACTTTGATATCTCCTCATCAAACCTTCTTCAACTAAACTTGTATGACTACAGTTGCAGTAAAATACATTAAATTAAAATATCAAAGGGCCACATTTGTATCCTATTAATTGCCAAGTCAACTAATATCGAGTTCTATAAATGAAGATTCGTGTGGTCACATTTTTAAACAGTTGTACACTATTTTGACTTATCCGCGCCTACAATATATATAAAATATATATAGCTATCAAAAATTATTCACTCTGAATATTTTCACTAAATTTATATATCACGTCAACTAATGTAACCACATGTCCAAATTAAGAGTTGTAGCCCAATTTCTATTTTTGTAAAGTTGATAAACAAATATCACGTTCACATATTTTATGGGGCCTAACGTAATATATAAATTTATCATTCAACTTCACTCATTCTCTTTTTTATTTTAAAAAAATAAGAAATCAATGGCTTACCATGTGAAGCAATATTTACATCTAATTAGCTTATAATTAGATGCTTTATTAAATTGTAAAAATATTCGACTTAATTAGTTAATAAATTGTAGTAAAAATATGTATTACCAATGCAAAAAGTACAGTGTGTCAGTCACTTTTTACACTTATTAATTAGGAAGGGGCAGGGTCGGTCAAACAAGGCAAGTAAACTCCACTTTTAAGGGCAAGCATGTAATTTCCATTTCAGATCTCAAAACCCACTCCCTCTCATTTCGGCTGCTTCTTCTTCTTCTTTAACTTCCTTCACCTGCAAGTCTGCAACTCATCAATGGTGGACATTCTTTTCAATCTAATTTCAGTGCGATCTCCACCTATAAGTCGATGAAAGTTCAGTGCGGTCCATAGACCGCACTCGTCCAATGGAGGCTCCGCCCGTCATGAACTAATTAGGAGACAGCATTGACTGCAATTTCATTGACTTGGCTTCTCAAGTCCTTCCAAGTCTTCAAGAAATCATTTTTAATTACATGAAATTTCACTGACAGTGGCTCATATCCTCCTAAATTTGTGCCCTTTAATTCACAGTTTATGGTCTTGCTCTATAACTTCACGAAGTGCAAACAGAAAAAGGTGATCATTGAGCTCTGGATTTACAAGGTAAATACATAACATTTTACCATAAATATATCAGTAAAGATATGAAAAAAGTCAACTCGTTTCATGAATCCCTTCCCTCCCATCCACAGTGTGAAGATCGCAGAATATTATTGCAGTTTTTGGCATCCAAAATCCTTTGCATATTTTTCAACATTTCTAGTGGTAATCTTCCATTCGTTTATGTATACATATAAATTCCTATGGTCTTAATACATTTCGGTGGATCTGGATCCCTTTTGTGTTGTCATTCAATCACGATATATTGCCTAATATATTCATTGTTTTTTGTTGAAAAATAAGAGCATATCCATTGGTACGGTGTTAAACTAAGTTGTTAGTAAAGTTATTAGTTCACAAATCAAAAAAATACCAGCATTGGTTGTATTAAAGAAGCTATTAATATAGTCTTTTTCGGTGATTTTCCAACTTTAATAACAATTTTAATATTTTACAAGAATCTAATGTTTTTGAAATTAGTTTAATTTATTTAATAAATTTCGAAAATAATGGAGTCAACTTGGACTTGAGTAGATTTTAATGATTTTATTTAACACATCTAATCTGACACTTTAATAGCTGTTAATTTAATATATATGTGTGACATTTAACAACAATTTAAATACACTTTTTGTTTATGTAACAAATTTTTTTTGCCCGATATTACAAAAACTTAATTTAAAAAAAAAGAACAAAACGTCCTAAATCTTAGTGTTTAAAGAATGTTTCTATTATTCATTTCACAATAAAGAAGTAAAAATACACGAAATGTAGCTGAAATTGTTCTAATAATTTTACAATAAAACTCAAAGATTGATGTTGATTTTAAAAGAAAGGTCAAGATCAATTAAATTTTTTTCTAGAAGTTATAATTAAATGATTAATTCAGTTTAAATTGTTGTTTCTCCATTTTATTTCTTTTTATTAATAGTTATTAATATTATATAATAATCATATTATAAATATGGAATATTTGTATAATTTTTTTTATATAGCTATTATTTATTAAGTCTAGATTAGAATTTTAATTGAATAATAAGCATTGTAACTGATCTAATTAATGAGGTTTTTTCTCTGAAAGATTATTAATGGATGAATTAAGATGGAATGAAACTATAAAAAAATAAAAAGACACAATAAAATTTTGATCCATGTAAAACCATGAGGTCTTGTAGTTTCGTCGGTCTTATTAGGTAGCAGCATACTCCGTATAGAATTCGACTCATATTTTTTCTTTTACTTTTCTTTTCTTCTCTTTTCTTTTTTTTTTAAAGACGAAAGTATCATTAATTCATTCACGGTAACAATTCATCCCTTTTACCCAACTCAACATGAAGAGGGGTATACAATCCATCCATGATGAATTACAATCAGAAGTAGAAGCATGCCAAAATGTGGCTGAATGTGTCAGGGGTTCAAAATATATGGAATGGTGATAGAAAAGCACAACCTTCAAAGGATAATTCATGAAAATACTTAAGAGTTTAATTAACTTACAATATTTTAGAACGAAGAACCATGTTAAAATACTTTAATTGATTGTTTTTTAAAATAAAATAAAATAAAGTCGAGATTAATAATTTTTTAAGCTATAATTGAATTTTTTTGCACAACTCATTTTTTGTGATTTGTTACGTTAAATTGAAAGTTTTTGCATAGATTTATAGATGCGCAAGAAAGGTATAAATAGTTAAATTCATTTTAGACTTTTAATTATATTATAGAGGGGTATAAAAGATAATCAAAAGTTTCTCATACATCTAGCCTTTTAATATATTGTAGATTGTAGATGTAGATGCGGATTTTGTAGATGCAGATTTATCATTAATGTCTTTCATTAAGAGTAATGGTAAACTTCCATATTAGATAAAATTGTCATTAACAGTAAAACTGTTGGTGTCAAAATCGACTCGAAATTATTCGATAATTGAAGATGAAAAAAAGAAAATGGCTGGAAAGATTGGACAATAACCATGCGTTTAATCAAAAAGCCACCAGAAAGCTTGATAAGAAAGGAAAATCAAAAATGAAATGAGTATATTTTAATGTGGTGTGGAAATAAAAAATATATATAATCTATATCTAAACAAGGTTATTATGTAAATTTATTTAAGGGTATATAAGAAAATATTAGAAAATGCTTAATTTGTGTGTGCTAATTAAATTTTGTAATGGCAATATAATTACTCTTACACAAATTTATTTTAACTCTAACAAATATAATAATAAACAAATGATGTTAACTTAAAATCTAATTTCAATTATATAGAACCGAATTGGTCTAAATTAGAAGTTTTTTTTTTTTTTGGAAAGGTAAATTAGAAGGTTTGAAAAATCTATATATTTATATTTGAGTTATTTGAAAAGTTAGAATATTTATGTTGCTAAAAAAGGGTAGAATATTTTGTCGTTCAATTTCAATTTTAAAAAAATTAATTAAATTTAAAAAATTAATTAAATCTAATTTGGAAAACTATAGATGATTTAGGATTCCATTAAATTAAGTTTGAGAGATTGTCTCTTTAACTCTACGTACAAACTTGGATTAGTAGTTTGTACTTGAAAATTAGCTCAAATTAATATTCATGTTGAGAGCTTTGATTTAAGATCTAATTTGTATATACTTTGACTTACGAACAATGTAAAAGAAAACAATTATGTTTTGTTAGATGTAATATATTTAGGAATATAAATAGTTGATGTGATTTTATAAATTAATTATAGATAATTAATTTCATCGGTATATGTGTAATGGATAGTGTGTGCTAATTAAAAATGTCTATTTACCGTAGTATATTTATAATATGGTGTAGAAATAAAAATTCGTGGTGGTAATATAGTTATCCAAAAGATAATCAAAAGTTTCCAATACATTTAGCCTTTTAATATATTGTAGATATAGATACAGATTTATCATTAATGTCTTTCATTAAGAGTAATGATAAACTTCCGTATTAGATAAAACTGTCAATAGAGTAAAACTGTTAATTAAGACACTTAAATAATTTGAATTTTAGATATTTTATTATTAAAATTGTAAACTAGTGAATTAATTGGTAAATCAACAGAAAAGTATAGCGTTACATCTTTCACTAATTTACCTCGCAATTACAATTATATACTATGTAGTTTCTTCCGCATATACAAGCTGTTCTGATTTGAAGTCATATTTAATATCAATATTTTTCATATAGTTTGTCCCGGTTCCTACTTCCTAGTCTCTAAGCCCCTTAATGTTTAATAAGAGCTGTAACATTTCTTTTCAACTCATAGTATCAAATTTACCAACAGTATCAAGCCTCAATCTTATTCTTAGGTAACATAATCTGTCCCAAATTTGTGTACACCTTTAACATCACTTTCTTTTTGCGACTTAGTGTAATATCATGGTTTCAAAACCTTAATAATGCTTTATACTCAAAAAGGAAAACAGCCCTACTTATGTCATATCTTTACATACTATAATCCTAACAAATTCAAACTTAATTCCACATACTAAGCTGTCGCAAAATTGTAATCATATCCCTATAACAGCACCCATGACCCATAATGGAGTTGTTAAATCAAGTTTTAAAGACATATGTTAGTTAACAATTGAAAAATCTATATATATATAATATATATATATATAAATATATATAAAATTAGGGTTTGTCTGACTCAATTTGATTTTTGGGCACAACTAGAAATAATTTTCCGCTCATTGTCTGGCTTCTTTAAAAAGCCAACTTTCTGACCTCATTATTCCCATTTCCTAAAGAAACTCATAAAGATGGAATTTTTTTCCATGAGTTTGATATTTTTCATGAAAAACAAATGCAATCAAATACGCTGTAAGTTTGCAGAAGATGCATGTAATGAGAAAGGTTAAGTGGCTTATATTTCTTTGCAAGGAGAATAACTTGCCAAAATGTCATCAATGACAGTTGGTAGAGTTAAACACTTGTCAAGTTTGTACTTGCACTATAACTTTAGAAGGCTATTGTGAACTTTATTCGCCTCAATGATCTTTAGTTGAATGCCAATAATTTTTTTATGGAGATTTTGGCATCATTCTCATTGGAAACACGCAATGCTTAAGGGGTTAGTTTTTTTATTTTTTTCCCTTAAAAATTTTTAATGTTTTACATAACGAGTCGAAAATTGAAAACTTAAGAAGTTCCTACATTTAGATTTACTTATCAAAAAATCGACCTCTAATAAATTTCTCTTAAGTATTGATTCTTCTTTCACGCCAGTTTTCTTTTTCATGAGTTTGAGTTTCAAAACCATATAACATGGAAATATCTGAAATTTCAAAGATAATTATTAGTCTAATTGTTTCTGTTGATGTATATTCATCTTTTATATTTTCCATTAATGTACAAATGTTTCTCATTTATTTTTCAAATTCCTATTATTATATTTTTTAACGTTATTCATTTTTTATATTTACAACTAATGTACAAATATTTCCTATTTATTTTTCAAATTCCTATTGTTATATTTTTTAACATTGTTCTTCACGTGTATCGCATGGGTGTTATATTAGTAATAATAAAATAAAAATGTTTGTAATGCTAGAGTATTTTCAAGTAGGACCTGTACTTCTCATGTTATTCAAAATTGGTACTATCCTGAAAAGATATCAGCAATTCTCATGTTATTCAAAATTGGTAGTATCCTGAAAAGATATCAACAATTCTTTGCAAATGCTTGAAAATTGCTCTTGCCCTTGCCTTGCTTTCTCTTACCAAGGATTTTCTCCAAATTTCAGTTATCAATTTCTTAGAAGAGCTAACTTAATACCTTAACATCATTTAATATAATTTAATGTCATTCAATTAAATTCTCTGTAACCATGTCAACATATATGCAAGGCTTTTATTTGGTTATGCTACACTAGAATCAAATATATACTGCAATGAATTGAATAAATATTTCCAAAGTCTCAAGTGAGTTTATAACTATAAATTTCTTTCTACCATTTTTAGGGTCTTATACTACAAATCACTGAGCATGGATTGAAGTGTCCTTGCTTCATGATTTCAAATGAATTTGTGTTCACTTGCTACATGCTTGGACAGGAAGTTGAGCTTTATTAGAGACTTGATGAAGGAAAATATACAAACTCTCACAAGAAAAATTGAGTTGACATTGAAATGCAAAGAAACCGATGTTAATATTCAAATACAAGGTGTAGGTTCTTCAGGCAAAAGATGCGAGATAGAGGTTGAAAGATGGAAGGATAGCATCTCTAATAACATAACTGAATTTGAAAGATAGGAGTACATGGGAGCAAAGTCTATCATGTTTGTTCACGAAAACGATTGGCAAAAAGGGTTATAAGAATGGCTAAGGAAGTAGAAGAGCTTGTTGAGCAAAGTAATTCTCTCCAGGAGGGCTTTTTCTTGAAGGTTTCTTGAGTATATTGGCCAGCTATTATTAACATCCCAAGAGAACAGCACATCTTTGGAACAAAATCTAAACATATATTGGGCATCATTTGGCAACGCTGTAAGCATTGGCATTTATGGAATGGGCGGGGTAGGTAAAATGCTTCTTGCAAAGCACATCAATGAGAAGCTTGTAAAGGAATCCAATTTTGAGGTTTATTGGGTCATTTTCTCACATGAGTGTAGCGTTTATGAATTGCAGAATGATATTGCTAAGTCTTTGGGGCTAAACTTCTCATCCAAGAGTGATAACACAAAAAGAGCTGCTGAATTGTTCCATAAATTGTGTCAGAAAATGAGAGTTGTAGTTATATTGGATGATTTGCAGAAGACGATTGATGTAAAAGAGATTGGTATTCATCTAGGAAGGGATAGATGCAAATTAGTCATAACAAGTTGATCAAAAGAAGTTTGCTTTCAGACGGAGTGCCAAAATATTACACAAGTGAAGACACTTTCCCACAAAGGCTTGGGAACTACTCTTGATGAAGCTTGGCCATACCTGACTTTCTCCTGAAGTGAAAGACATGGCGCAAAAAGTGGCAAAGAAGTGTGTTGGTTTACTGGTTGCAATTATCGCAATGACAGGAAGCTTGAAGGGGGTAACTGATATTTATGAGTGGAGGGATGTTCTTGAAGAACCGAATGAATCTTGCATGGGACAAAAAGGGAAGGGAAATGACGTGTTTCCAATACTTGAGTGTAGTTTTAATCAAATGAGGGATCCAAAATTGCAAGGTTGTTTACTTTATTGCCCCTTGTATCCTGAAGATTGTGCGATCTGCAAGGTCAATTGATATCTATGTTCATTAGCGAGGGGCTATTGAGTAGAAGCAGTAAGGAAGCAAACTTTGCTCAGGATCACGCATTATTAAATAAACTGGAGAATGCTTGCTTATTGGAAAGACGTGCAAACAGAAGGGGAATAGTATGCTTAAAGATCGCATGATGTGATGAGAGACATGGCTTTAAGGGTCACTAAAGGTAAGTACATAGTGAAAGCCGGATTGCAGTTAGAAGAAATACTAGTGTTGAGCGAAGGGGTGGAGGATTTAGAAAAACTTTCTTTGACGGATAATAACTCTATATCTGAAATTTCATGTGGCATATCTCCACCAAATTTTCTAGTCTTTCAACATTGATTTCATCAGGCTGTTATCGGTTGAAAGTGATTCCACATTTGTTTTTTCTCCAAATTCCTGGCTTATGTGTTTTGATTTTTGAATTTGAGTTACACTGGCATGGAGAAGTTGCCAATTTCGGTATCGAACCTAGAGAAGCTAAATGCATTATTGCTTGAACATTGCAAGAATTTAAGATTTCTGCCACCAGTGGGAAAACTCAAGGCATTGACAGAGCTGGACATCGGGCGTACTTGGCTTGCTGAATTTCCTTAAGGAATAGAAAACTTGACCAACCTTAAACGCCTAGACACATGGGGATCATTCATAAACAATTCCAGCAGGGCTTTTACCAAGACTGTCAAATCTTCAACGCCTAATGCTATCAGAAGACGCAACAGAACAAATAGAAGAACTTGAGAGATTGAACCAATTGGAAGAATTTCGAGGTGGATTTTGCTGTGTGCATGATTTTTACCGAGATGTTAGGGGTCAAGCAATACGTTATAGGAAGCTTAATTCCTATAATATTTTTGTCGGCAACGAATGGCCAGAAAACATCTTTAATCATAAGAGTAAGGCAGTATATTTTGGAGGAGGAAGTACTAAGAAAAGAGGTTGTTAGGTTTTTTGCTACCTAATAAACCTAGGGCGAGAATAGGAAATAATTCAGATCCACATCCATTATAGGCGGTAAGCCTTAGACAGAATTATATTGAACGCGCTCCACAACTAGTAACTAGACTGGCTCAAAAGTGTCTTAGTATGCCTTCTGGAGGAAGTAAGCTTCGGGCCGGATACTCAAAGGCCCACAATGATTGTACTATAAAAGCTTTACCCTAATTCATTTTAGGGTTAGGTCGTCGTGTCGTGTGTCAACCGGTAAGCGGCGACAAGACATCGGCCCATGTCGTGTTGCCTTGTAGAGAGGTACTTGAGCCCAGAACTTCCTGATCCACCACTACCCCATCGACAGGGGTGGCGCTGGCGACCGGAATCCAGGGGGAACGGCTGGATAGGAGAGTTATCGATTCATTTGTTAGTTTTATGTTACGTTGTTGAGATCGGAATTTCATCCAGTTTATCAGGTTAACCTTGTCTTTATTTTGTGTATGCGAGGTTCAAACCCCTACGGAGATAGGCAGATAGCAATGAAGAAAAAGTTATACTTCCCTCAAATATTGAAGTGTTATATTTTGAGAAAAGTGGTTTGATCAGGGGCCTCTTATTTGATATTTTTCGACGGTTGAATAATAATGCTAGTGGCCATAAGAAATTGAGCTTATCTGGTGAGGATGAAATAACGGGTGTTATAACGTTATTGACTGAGGTAGAGAAACGGATAGCTCAAGAAGAAAAACAATATTGTTCTTGCTCAGTCCTACCGTAGAGCTTTGAAGCTTTAAGTCTAAAAAATTTGCGAAATCTCCATTGTCTCTTCTTCAAGAGGGAAGAAGTAGCTGTAGCATCTCTTCCATCCGGCACTTTCTCCCAGCTTAAAGAATTGGAGATTGAGAGATGTAACAGACTCAAAAAGCTTATCTCTTGGTCTTTGGTGGAGAACTTCCAGAACCTCAAAGAACTATCAGTTGTGAAATGTGAACAAATAGAGGAGATAATTGGAGACGATATAAGAACCACGAGTAGTACAGCTAGCTGTATCTTGCCAATGTTACAGAGACTCCTTCTACAAAAATTGCCGGCATGACAGAGAATCTGTAAGAGAGAAATGATTTGTAATTCCCCGGGAACTTTCTCCCAGCTTAAGAAATTAGAGATTCAGAGATGCAACAAAATCAAAAAGCTTGTCCCTTGGTCTTTGCTGGAGAACATCCACAGCCTTGAAATATTAGAAGTCTCTGAATGTGAACAAATAGAAGAGATAATTGAAGACAATAGGAATGAATTAGGAGGCATGGGTGCTGTTATCACCTTGCCAAAGTTTAGGAAACTCTGTCTAAACAAACTGCCAGCACTACAGAGAACCTGCAAAGGAGAGATGATGTGTGATTCCATTAAGTGATTCAAATACTGGGCTGTGAAAATTTGCATAGTCTCTTCTTCAAGAGAGAAGGAGTACCAGTAGCACCTCTTCCACCAGGCAGTTTTTCCCAACTTAAACTTTTGATGTTTCGGGACTGTAATAAAATCAAAAAGCTGATCCCTTGGGCTTTGGTGGAGAACCTCCAAAACCTAGAATGTTTATGAGTCTCTGAATGTGAACAACTAGAACAGATAATCAGAGACGACAACAATGAATTAGGAAGCAGTAGTTCAGTTGTCTCCTTGCCAAGATTATGCGAACTCTCTCTATTTTCAATACCGGCATTACAGAGAATCTGCAAAGGAAAGATGATTTGTGATTCCATCAAATATATTAGCATATCGGGCTGTGACAATTTAAAGAAAATGCCATTG
>CAVNYN010213424.1:0-18669 GCA_963692815.1 Nyctanthes arbor-tristis
CCACCCCCCCCCCCCCCCCAAAAAAAAAAAAAGCGACACACATGATTTGAACACTCCAACAGAAACACTTAGGCGGAGCAGTCATATCAAGAAAGAGAATGGCGAATACTAAACAAGGTCAATCTACATATGATCTTGGCAAGGACACAAAGACAAGGAGGAGAGCCCCAGATCTAAGATCTCCATGGAACCAAAAGTCTATTGCATGAGGCTTTAAGGACACAATTGTGAAGACAAGGCCCACTAGAATGAAGAGAAGAAATAAATTTCAGTGGAAGACGTAAGTAGAGAAACATTTAAATTTGAATTTGAACTTCAGATTTTAAAACCACACTACTGTAACTATTACACAAGTGGATTTAAATTTGAATTGATCTCACAAAAAAATGTTGTTTAAATAAAAAATAGTGCATTGAACTTCAGATTTTAAAACCACACTCTTATATCTGTGGCTATCCAATATATCATTCTAGCAACACAAACTGACAAGTCAAATATTCCATTTGCAAAATCATACTGCTTTGCTAAACATTCAATGGCTGCTAATGTTTTTAACTTTATTTATGTTGCACAGCTCTGTTGTAATATCCAACAACCCAACAAGAATATTTTGTCATGACATGCCTGAACTTTTCAGAGGAGATAATTCTATATATAAGTTTAAGGGAAGAGACAGATTCTTAAAAATTCTCACCTTTTAAATTTTTCCAATACATCATTCTAACAATGAAAAGTGACAACTCAGATATTCCATTTCCCAAGTAAGTAATATTGTTTTGCTAAAAGTTCAAAGACCACTAATGTTTTTAACTTTATGTTGGACAAACTCCATTGTAATATCATGGCAAACAACCTAACAAGAATACTTGGACATGTGATAACTGAATTTCTCAGAGGAGATAATTCTATACATATTTAATTTAAGGGAATACAGATTCTCAAACTTCTCACCTTCTTTTTAATTTTTCCACCAGGCAGACGTTTTACTTCTTCCTCCTTAGGTTTAGAAGAACTTGCTGCAAAAATGAAACAAACAAACAAACAAAGATGGTTAATTGAGTTTAACATGAAAAGAGAAAAGAAACCAATGATAAGACAAGACTACGTGATGCATAACATTAATATTTGGCTTGTGAATCCACCAAATACCATCAATGATATCAAATGAATCATATCAAGGTAGTGTAACATGTTTAATAAAACTACAGTCATAATACTTAAAGTTCATTTCCAGTGTCTGCTTTTTTACATGCAAAGACAACAAGAGATTAAGGAACAACCACAAAACTTAATTAGTATGCTTTTCAACCATAATTCCCCACAATTCTCAAACATTGGAAGTCAGATTAATTGAACAAATTTCATTTTTCAAAGCAGGTACATAGAAATAAAACATAAGTTATATCAGAGTCTTGCGAAATAATTAACATAAAAGATAAATAAAAACTATTTGTGCATATTTGTGTGTGTGTGTGTGTGTGTGTATGTGTGTGTGTATATATATTCAGGTATGCAAATGGTACCATCGCAGATTGAAGTAGACCGGAGCTGATCCGCCACTTTATCAGCATCTTTTGCACCAGCCTCTGAAAGTCAAAGAAAAAATACATTAGAAAATAAAATTAGTTATGACTTACAAAAATGGGCTAGGGTTTTGGGGTAACCTTTTAGAAGATCCGGGTAGAGATCAGGTGCATTCTGGATCAACCATGGTTTACAATTCTCAAAATCAGGTCCAAACTCGCAATACTCCGCAGGTAACCCGCAGACTCCACAGTATAAAACTCGAACAGGCTGGGGCTTCTCTGCCATTACTAACGACTCAACCTCGCTGGGTATCTATGGTCACCTATAAGAGAGTCCAAACTGTATAATACTTGTAAAATGTTAGGATGGCATAAAGTTACCCGTTATGCACTAAAGCCCAACTACAGTATAGTTTATGTGCTCCTCCCCAATTGTTATTTGGAACCGTAGAATTCGCACCGCAAAGCAGTTAACATTCACTTTCAACTTCAAATTTCCAACATTCAACATTAAAGAAATTAAAAATAGAGGCCAACTATCATCTACAGTGGATCTTTCATAATTTCTAACTCATAAAATCAATCATCATATATAACATTACTAGTGTGTTAGTTCACTGTCAGATTGAATTGAAGGGCTCAACAACCATTTGAAAATATGATGATTTCAGTAATCAATTATATTGTGACGCAAACGTTTCAGTAATCACTGTCCTTGCGTATCTAATTTTCACATTTTATTGCATAAGAGATAAAAACCTAGCATCTTCGCTTCCTTATTTCATCACAATACTCATTTTGATTACACAAAAGAAAAGACAACACACAATCCACGTTGAACTTTTACAAGGTCTCACAAAAATTGATTCAAATTGCCACTAGTTCCATATCAAATTACTACTTGAATTATTAAATTTAAAAAAAATCCATTCCATTAACCATCTTCCCTTATCTATGTGTGTATGTGCGCGTCGGCTAAATATGGATAGCCACTGTACCAGAATTCCGGCGATTGAGAGGGAGCGAGAAAGAGGACACCAAAAAAGGGAAGACTGCCAAGAGGGGAGGCTGAGAGAAGAAGGCTTGTGACCGTGTAACGAAGAGAGAGCGAAATCGGTCCGAATCAGAGAGAAGGCGAGGACCGAGAGAAAGTACAGGGCAACAGAGCGGTGAGAAAGGAAGGGGAAGAGAATCTGTGATTGTGTATGGGCCAAGAACAGAAGCAGTATCGTGGGCTTTAGAATCTTAAGACATTTAGTTTGGGCACTGGTTTTGGGCTAGAATGGGTAATCCATTGCCACTGGTTTTCTTCTATAATAATATAAAAAAATTAAAATGAGTTAGAAGTTCCTTAAAAAAAGTATTTTTTTTTCAATATTTCCTTAAAAAATATTTTAAACTAGTATAACTTTATGTGGTTAATTCGATAGTAAGATTGAGATGTTGAAAGAGAAGAAGGAAAATGTTGCTTAAGTCTAGAGCGAAAGAATAAACATGAGTAAACATCAAATTATTTATGGTCAACTGAAATTAAGTCAAATAAATAAAATAAATAAATATTTTAATATTATTTTAATAAATAATATTAAATATTTATATCGAAGTTATATGGATACAACTTTATTAAAAAAAAAGTTATATGGATTATATAAGAAGAACTTTATTTTTTGTAAAAATAATTTTTCTATTGCCCTCAAATTATTGTGCAAAAAGGTCCGCGTGAGATATGTCTTGTTTGGGGGTTGATAGATTTAAAAATGGGTTTCAAATTAATTAATTGTATGGAAAACCAAATTCAGTGAACTCAATGATCATCTAACTCCTTGTAATCATTTGCTTAAAAGTATAGCCTCCTTTATTGTCCAATTCACAAATGCCACCTCATTAAGTTCTCATGTCTTGAACACACAAGGACAGGAAATCTTAAACCACCTAACTCATTCTAGCAAAAGACATAGGCAAAACCATCATTATCCTATAATAAATACCTACACCAACTAAAAAGTAAACCCCTTCCCCAAAAAAAGTTAGTAAGTGAAAATGACAAGTGAAGAGGGAGCAAAAAGGAGAGACTTGGAAAATACTATCTGAAGGAGATAAGGACGTGTGCTCTTCCGATCTTGATATTCTCCTTTAGAACAGTAGGATCAGAGGTAAAAATGACTTGTTATGATTTGAAAATTAGAAAGAGATCACTGAAATTCGCTAAAATAAACTAATGCAGTATCTAACTTTTTCAAGAACTTTTCATGAAAAATATATATTTTTATGATATATGCTTTTCTCGAATGAAGAAAGATTATGTTACATATATAGAATTACTTCACTATGATTATAGTGAAAGCTAGTTATGTTTTGGGATTAAGTTACATATATTTCATCACATTGGAGAGTATTATGCACAGTGTCATTATGATTAAGATGAATGATTATGATTTATGATGCAAGTTAATCTGATCGAATAATCCCCTATGAGGTAATTTTCATCCTATCATAACATATCATTTATAACATTATCATAGAGGATCATTTGATTAGATTAACACTTGCATCATAAATCATAATCATTCATCTTAACCATAGTGACACCGTACATAATACTCCTCGGTGTCATGAATTATATGTAACTTGATCTCAAAACATAGCTAGTTTTCATTATAATCATAGTAAAGTAATTCCACATATGTAATATAATCTTTCTTCATTAAAAAAAAGCATATATCATAAAAACATATCATTTTCTTGAAAAAGTTAGATACTACTTACTGTTATTGTGCTCACAAGATCAAATATTCACCTATATTCACAAATATTTAAAACATAATTAAACTTATATTCTGTCCGTACGGGTGTTGAGACCAGAATTGCAGAAGGTCTTAACGCCAGATTCTGCAGTAGTTTATTCTAACGAATTTCAGTGATCTCTTTCGAATTTTCAAAGTATAACAAGTCATTTTCCCCTTTCATCATACTGTTGTAACGGAGAATATCATCAATAGAAAGAGTCCAAGGCCTTACCTCCTTTAGATAGTATTTTCCAAGTCTCCCCTTTTTGCTTCCTCTTCACTTGTCCTTTTCACTTACTAACCTTTTTTTTTCTTTTTTTTTTTTTTTTTTGAAAGGGGGTTACTTTCTAGTTGGAGTATGTATTTATCAGAGGATGAGGGTGTTTTTCCCATGGTTTTGCCTTATGTCTTATGCTAGAATGAGTTGGGTGGTTTAAGGTTTATTGTCCATGTGAATTCAAGACATGAGAACTTAATGAGGTGGCATTCGTAAATTGGACAATGTCCGATCTATGCTTTTAAGCAAATGATTACCTACAGTTAGGTGATCAGTGAGTTCTAGTTTTCCATGCAATTAATTAATTTGGCGTCCATCATTAAATCTATCAACCCCCAAACAAGACATATCTCATGTGGATCTTTTTTCACAATGATTAGAGGCTAATAGAATAATTATTTTTACAAAGAATAAGGTTCTTCTTATAGTATTCATATAAAAGTCTAACTTTAGTAGGATAATCATTTCCAGATTCTCGTCCTAGGTATTTGGAAATTAGTCTTGAAAATCGCTTCTCAAACTATATTGTTTTTTCTAGAAATTAGACAGGTCTCAAGCACGAATGTCTTAGATTCGTGAGGCTTATCCCAAAATTTTCTTAGATCCTTTCTTTCTCTTTTCTTTTATTTTTATTTAGTTATGAACAATAATCATTTATATTATCATGTCATGTCGTAAAATAAGGTCGAGTGGTTACAGGAGAAGGACGAACAAACAACCATTTAATAAATTTTTGAATGAGTAGAGGAGAAAAGTCTCATTTACGGTCGGTAATAAGTAAAAGAACTATATGCATGGTATGATATCATATGGTGTTATATAATTACATGACGTGTTCCAATACACGCCACGTGACAATACGGTACATACATATATTATTAGATTATTTTTAATATAATAATACAATTATGGAAAATGATATAATAATTAAAAAATAACAATCTGGCGTTATCAATGGTACCGGCGCATGCACACGTAAGTGCTAAAGAAATCTTTTGAATGAAAGTCCAAATTATAAGTAATAAATAATCAAATCAAATAAAACAAAGCAACAAAAAAATTAGGTGGCAAAATAATGCATAAAGGACAAACTTAAGAATTTTCATTGTAATAAAAAAGTGCGGTGCGTTTAAAAAATTTTTAGTTAAATATTCACGTTTCAGAACCGAGGTCCTGGGTTCGAATCCTGTCCCCACCCCTAATATCCCTCTCCTCCCCTCCCCTATCATCCCCTTGTATCAAAAAAAATAAAAATAAATAAATAAATAAATAAAATTTGGTGTGATATATTTTTCATTGTTGACTTGATTTAATTTTCGACTTCAGAAAATTGGAAGGCTCTCAATTGGAAAAAGAGTTGAGGTTGAGTCACATTTATGTGGAAAGGCATGCCCAGGCGGTGCACAAAGCTCTCAACAGTTCCTCCATCACACATTTTGGACTTGTTATTGGTGATTGTTGGAATCTCGTAGTGAAAAAGAAAACTTGGTTTTTTTTTTTTTTTGGGTATCCGTAGGTCTGCGAACCAAGTTGATCATCGACTAGCGAGAGTAGCACGTTCTTCGTCATGGCTTCTTGAGTGGGAAGGAAATTCCCCATGTTGATTACTGATGCATTGTTTTCTAATGCAAGAAATAAATAAGATTAAAAATAAATGAATAAATTGTGGCACTTTAGAAATCGTTGATCTATTTAGAATTTTTTTTATTTTTGGGTGAGAAGATCCATTTAGATGCTTTAAAACTTTAAATTGGACAAAAAATAATAATTCATGATAAATTAATAAATAAATATTTAATTAATCTATATCTGTATATTATATAAAGAGGAATAGTTTCCTTTATCATTTGGGCGGGAAAAATTCAATCGCCAAATCTAGAATTTCATTTTTTTTCATTTCCGATGATATGCTATAAATGGGTTGAATCTGGATTAGAATATACATTGGAAATAATAAATACAACTGGAAATATAAAAACAATTTCTTGGGTATTCAGCCAAAGGTGGCACCTGGGGTGCATCTCTCTTTAGGTACCGTAATCAGCAGAACATGCCCATTGAAAATTGTCTTGAGATCGAAGGGGCGCTCGCATTTACTAGCCATCGAATTCCGTTGTTTCTCGCGTTTGAAGCTGCACCTTTTAATGCAATAGACATACAACATCCCAAATGGCACTGCAGAAGATAATGGCATTTGCGTTTCTATTGGAAGAGGAGAATGTTAGTGCATAAATAATTGACAATAATGCAAGGATTGGCAAAAATGTCTGGGTATTTTATGTAGGATATATTTACTAGAGAATATGAACATTATCAAAGTCAGCAAGCAATAATTCCATAAAAAAGGTTTCCTTTTAGCGATTTCATTAAGAAAATTGACACAAATTATAAATCACTGCAAACAAATTCTCAATTTTTGGTTTGTCATCTCCAGTTCATCTATGTGATGCAAATAATAGACAAGGACCATGAAGAAAAGAAACAGCAGGGAAAGTGGATATGTCATCTCAACTGGGTGGCATAAAACTCTAGCAGGGGTGGAGTTGTTCCAGATGGAAGCATTCGTAGAGAACTTGATGCATTTCATACACAATATAATTCGACGGGTGAGCTGATTTGGTAAAGGTACTATTTCTACTTTTGAACATATTATCGAGTAGTAACAATATGATTGGTGAACAGAATCATGAATGTACTGTTTCAATTTTTGAAATCATAAACCCATGTGTGTGCTCTTTTTTTTTCCCCTGCATTACACACAGATAAAGTGCGTAATTAGATTGGTTGTCATTTTGTTTTCCTCCATTATACACACCTGCTTCATATGTTTTTTTACTTCTTTCCCATGTAAATACCAAAATTCAGTTTCATGAGGCTATTTTTCCTAATCTCTTATTTGTTTATTATTTTATTACGCATTATATATGATTTCATTTTTTTTTTACAATGTGTTATTGCTGCAGTTTATAGAGGCAACTTATGCGATCTTCGACCAACATAAAGCCAATACAAAAACAAATCAAATCTGGGTTATATTAATTTTCATTGTATTTAGCTCTCAAACTACATAATTATCTCTTAAACAACATGTATTTTAATGTATTTTTTCTCTACTTTGACATAGATATGACTATTAGAGCATCTTCAATATAAAATCAAGGTGGAAGGTCTTAGGTGTATATGTGTCAAAAAATATTGACATTACATTCAAAAAATCCTTTAATGCAACAATGTCGATATTGTATATTTGTTATTATGGATTTTGAAAAAAAGAAAGAGAGAAAAATTTTTGATTGGATAAATTAATACTTCACATTGTCATAGAGAATGTCATCTCCATGATAATGTCAAACATTTAATGTGCCAAATAAGTATTTTATTACTAATTATTAATTTATTCCATGACTATAACTATGCGTTGGAGATGCTCTTAATGTACTGCAAAGCCAAGTGAATAATATAAACTACTTACTCAATTGGTGTTTAGGCTTCTTTCTTCATTAACTAAATAGCATCCATATCATTATGCATCTTCCAGTTGTTCTTTCTTTCTTCTTTTTTTTTTTTTTTTTTTTAACGGATAATGTGCTGGGGTTTTATATTGCTCGGCATTTACATCCAGCAATTCATGAAAACTAATTCGAGTAACACATTAGGCAGAAAAAATAATCAACATATATATAATTAAAGGGCATCTTTTATTCTCAAAGTAATTGCAATGCATATAAATAATAATTGTGCTGTTTATATAAAATAATATTGTTACCAAAAAAAAAAGAGAGAGAGAGAATCAAATAGAACCTGAAATTCCATTTACAGAGATCTCAAAATTTTCATGTTTGATAACAACTTATCTTTTTTTCTATATTGAAAAAATGCAGGAAAGGGTATCCCAAAGAGGTTAACGTAGGCCATTGCTGCGTCGATCGAGAGACAGTGAAATCGGAGAAGAAGATCTTAAAAATTTGGAACTTTTTTAGTTATTAGATTTAACTTCATTTTCTGATGGTCGAACATCATAACAAAGATGTAGATCTTATGGTTCTGCTGTTGATTGAGCCGATTTGCCTTTTTCTTCCCTTTTTTATTTTTAATGAATATACAAGAAGGTGGTTTCTTTTTTTGCATCCATATTCATGCGTTTTTAATGGTTATTGTACATTTGATTTCGCTGCTACTACATTTATTGACACTACAATTTATATCAATATTATCGGTGTAATAATTATTACCAATTTTATTATTAATATTGTTAATAATATTATTGTTTAATAGTATAAGATTCCACACGAGTTTATTTGTATTTCGATTTAAATCTACCTATTATTGGTGCCTTTCGCTAAAAACAATATTACATAATTTACATTGCCATTCACTTATTTATGCAAGTTTTACGTCAGGTGGTGAATTTTAGAGAGAGTTAACTAAAACACATGCAATTTCTGAGTCTGAACAAGATTCTACGATCATTGATGGAGATGGACAGATGGTATGAGGTGCCATGACCGGTATTCTATTATCATCATCATCATCATTATTATTGTTGTTGTTGCTGTTATTATTATTGTTATTGCTACTACTAATATAGGGAAACATGTGTTAGAAGCAAAGATTCTGTCAAACATATTGTTGTTATTATTGTTGTTATTAAGACAAGGTTGTCATTCAAATTTCAATGGAGACGGTTCCTATAATTGTTTCTTACACAATTACCATAAACAAAAGACAGGGATAATCTCTTACAAACATTAGATTTCTGTTAAAGAGACCATTATTTAGTCATAGGTACTGTATGTTGCACTCTCTAAGATAACAAATCATAAAAGACTGAAGATGATGATATATATATGTGGTGATAACAATTATGAGATAAAAGCTACCAAGAATGCAGTTGTTAAAGAAGTTTTCAAAATTTGGGATAGCTTTATTGTGAGTTTATTTTTTATTTTTTTAGATGGTAACTTCGACCACGTTAGTCATAATTTGATAATTTTGTTTGTCAAATTTACTCGGTTGTGAAGTTAGATGATCATTGTGGGCAGTAGCAGAGATAGAGCGTGGCCACCACGATCCTCGGCCATTGTTGTTTTCGAAAAAAAACCTTTTCAACTTTCATAAAATTAATATTAAAAAAAAAAGGTTATTGTTTTGGATAAGATCGTCAAGTTTCGACTACCCTTTAGACTATCTACTGGCTACGCCAGTATATGTGAGTGTTTTTAATTAATAGATAAAAACATTATTTTTATATAAGAATGGCTTTTTTGTGTCATGTGTAACGCACGGGTAATATACTAGTTAAACAAACAAATAAACAAATCCTCGTATATACTCATTATGCGTGCATGTAAACTTTCTAGTTGACACAGTCATTGTTACAGTGTCCATGTTACATTACATTGCAAAAACGCAATTACTGATAATAATTATCACAGCTAATTATAATCTACACGGTTACTTACCGTTTAATTAAAATCAAAACTTAGAATAGAACGTAAAACCTCGTTCGATATTACATTTGCATTCATGAAGTCGTAATCACCCCACCTAAAGGGACCTAACATCCTCGTTGCCACACCCGATCCACTTTAGCATATCCAATTTGGGCCTAACTCGCACAGTTTTGCTTTTTGGCTTTCACCCAAAAAATCTCATACCAGTTTGAGGGAGTCTCTAAATTTATAGATTGGTCTCATTTTTCTTTACCCTAACGATGCGAGATTGATGCTGTTACATTGCTAGACTCACCAATGTCATGTGATGGAACAGATGCTTAACTTTAAAGATATTAATAGACATGACTGGGTATTTTTACGTCCTATGCATTGCGATTAATCTTTCAGAATGATACCAAAGCACAATTATCTTTGAATGAAAAAATCAGTATCGATCATAGTATGGCAACTGATAGTCAACATCATCTAAACGAATCTCCAACCTCAAATTTAACACTAAGGTTTGGTGAAGATGCCTATAAATATACTAAATTAAATGTATTCATCTTCTTTTTCTGAAATATATATTTTTTAGATTACAAAGGGAATTGTAGGAGTGAGGAATCGAAACTATTGACCAAGTGTTTAAGAATCTAATTAGGATGTCATCAGACCACATAGGTCTTGACTTCTTTTTCTGAAATATTTATAATTATGTATTTTTTTTTAAACAAATATAAGCATTGAGCGTGTTTATTGTTTTTTTTTTCATTTTCACTTACATTAGTTGGTTTCAAAGCTCAAATACGGTACACGTCTTGTTGCTCGTGAAACTCTGTGGCAAAAGTTCTACAAGATGAATACCCATTTGTCACTTTCAATCGTATAAGGTTGAAAAATCTTTCGATATGGATAGATGGCCGTTAAGATATGGATAGATGGCTGTTACGGTAATCCAAGATTTGAAATTCTTTTGTAGCCGTGTGTAGATAGGTTTGCCTTTCGAGAAATGACCCATTTATGTTCATTAAGTGAAGAATAATATCATTTACAAGTGTCCAAAAAGTTTCTTCAATCCAGTTTCGAAGTCCAAGAAATTGTGGGCTTTAGAATTTAATCTAGTTTTGTTCGTCTATTTCATTTCTTATGAATCACCGGGTGGAGATCAATCAAAACTGTCAAACATCCATCTATAGTTGGATCCAATTCCGTTAGCTTGTGATGATAATGTGAAGATGAAATTGCGATCCATGGTCATACATTGAGCAAGATCATGGATTATACAAGTTCTATCAAAGCTAATGTATGAATTGAAAAGTGATCATGTTACGGTCTGTATCTAGAATTAACGAGACACTGATCACGTTTCTTATTTTTATGCTTCAGGCAATATCAAAGTGATCAACCTATATCATCGTGATCTGCTTCTTTATATGAGTGGGCGGTAAAAGAATTTTAAAAGAAAATGCTTGTGTGTTATCAAAAACATGAATCCTACTTATCCATGTCCGTACTACTGCATATAAAAATAGTACCAGATCTTAGAAAATCAATTTATAATGTATTTGTATTAGGGGGAAAAATTATGGAAGGCAAAAACAAAGCAACGTTCATATTAACAGAGAATTGCAGGTGGCCGACCATTTTTACCTTTCCAAAACAGATACTCCCAAAGGGCCAAAACTACAATCCAAATCCACTGAAATCCATGATCTCTCCATTCACGTGTGCCCAGCAACCTCTGGCGCTTATATATAAAAAAAAAAAAAAAAAAATACGTGTGTGTGTATATATATATATATATATACATATATATATCTAATTAACAGAAATGGCTCTTTTCAGTTTTCATCTTGCTTTGTTTGACAATATAATGAGGAAAATAGAAGTGAATTAAACATTTACCTACTTCTCAATAAAATTTTACTCTTTCGAGAAAGTAACGGAACTTTTGGTACGCTAGAATCAGAGTATATTCGTTATGTTGGTGTTTGCCAAGTATTGCTCGATATCGGTGTCTTCCTATCTAACATATATTTCATCCGTCTGACCGTCTCACAAAGATATTAGTCCGGTAATTATTTTTATACAGATTAAAGAAATTATAATTAATTAAGATAATTAAAATTTTAAATTTTACTTGTATTTTTCTATATATATACTCTTACGATTATTAATTATTTGAAAATATACTTTCAAGGTATAGAGAGCTGATGTGTGAAATAATAACAAATACATTAATTAGAGACATTCATGAAAATGAAAAATTTAAAACTTCTCAATATGGTAAGTGAATTAATTTTTTTAGAATGAATAAAGAAAATAGTATACATTACTGTATTTGTGGACAAGGGAATATTCAATTGCAATAAAAATAAATTAAAAATACACAAAAAATGCTTTAACATTTCTTTATTATTTAATACGCATGTGTAAATTATCCTTTCTTCTACTTGTGTGAGTCCCTAACTTTTCTCAAAATTTCTAGCCACCTATGGACGGAAACCATTCACTCAAACGTTCATCAACACTAATTCCAATATATGAACATGGGTAATTTGGTAGAAACCATCCCCCTTTTTCTTTTCTTTTTTCATTTATTTTTATTTTTTTAAATTAAATTATTCATTTTTGTATTTTACCAAAATTACCATCTGTCATATATTGAAATTGATGTTGACTAACGATAGAATGGATAGTTTGGCTGGGGATTTTGGGAAAAGTTGGAGATCCACACAAGTAGAATTAAAAGTTGAAATATAATCTATAAATACTTAAAAGGCTGGAGACGTTAAGTGTAAATTAGCCTTTATGAATATCTCCAAACAAGATTGCCTACATGAAGTACGAGTAATAATTCTGTAATACCGAACACGAGCAGCTGGTTCTTTATAATAATATTAGTATATATCATGAATTGACCGAAGTAGGTCAGGATATGTGGCAGCAGAATGAAGGGGGTAATATATTTTGATTTTCTATTGAACCACGTCTTGATATAATTCTAGTATCATAAAAAAAAAAAAAAAAACCAGCTACCGGTATCTGAAAATTTTCACTTACATTGCATGTCTCTTCCATTGCAAAGATTGTAAGACATCTGCGATAAACAAGCAATTTGAAGTTGCATTCAATCCGTTAGCATCCTGTTCCATTTTCAACATAGAAATATTATGAATGGAATTTTTTTTTCTTTTCCAAAGAAAAAATGCTTATATGAACCTCATAAAAACATGAGATGTGAACAAAATCAGTCGTGCGGTTTAGGGGAGTTTTTCTATAAAGTTAGTGTTGGTTCATGTTAAGGAACCAAACCAATTATGAAATGTAAGAAACGATGGTTTCTCAAAAAATTACAAGTGATTTCTTACTTTTATAACTATATTGGTTCTTTAATAAAAACCAACATGGGTTCTAATAATTTTGTTCAAATGCTAAATGTTTAGTGTCATTATATTGTGAGACGTTTTATGCGGTGTGTTCTGGTTGGACAATCCAATGTGTCTCAAGACGTTATACCGCAAGACGTCTAACGTGTAAATGCAATTGACACTACTATAGAATTTCATGTATTGGGGAGTTGAAAGAAACTCTCGTTGATATGAACAATCACACTAGTTTTGTGTCATGAAATACATTTCATCATGTCATGACGTGATCATGTGATGGCATTTCGGTATTTAACACCAAAAACCATGTCCCATTTCATATAACAAGGAAGCCATAAGGGATCTGGCCCCGCCATGGAGTTCGAGCATCTTCAATGAGTGGGTGAATTGTGATAATGATGTGGAGGAGAGAGATAGAGAGAAGATAATTATTTTAGAGTCCGTTTGGCATTAATTATAAACGAAATGATTTATAATACATTTTGAATAGTTAAATTTTGAAGACATCCGATCTTTAATTTGATTTGTTAAATTTTAAAAAGTTATTATTTGATGTGTTTTAGGAGTAATGTCTCAATGAGAAAATTTGACAAGTGTCTCAAGAATTTAAAATTTAACATGTATTATAAACCATTTTGTTTATAATCAATGTCAAACGGACCTTTAAGTAAATAGGAATATAATGAAGTGTAGGGAAAAAAGGAAAAATGAAAAATAAGATAGAGATAAAGATAAATTTAAAAATAATAATAAGGTCCCGTTTGGTTGGTGTTATAACAAGAATATATTATAATTTCATCTCATCAAATCACACTTTTCCACTTTTCAATAAAATTTAATCAATTACATTAAGACACGTGTCTCAAAAATTTAAATTTCAAAATATATTATAACACAATCTGATTATAATACAAACCAAATAGACCGTAAAATAGTAGTGAATAAGGTAAATGTAAGGGTGTATTTGTATAATTTGCACGGGACTTGAGGGAGGAAAAGTGAAGAAAAATAATGTAAATAAAAGAAAAATGATTAAAAGAAAATGAAAATAGATAAAATTATCGGACCCACTATTTTTTTTTGTCTCTCTCTTTTCTAAAATACACTAGGTCTATTTTTTAGAGCATTAGAGATGCTAACATCCATGATAAAATTGAAGAAGCATTTATAGGTACATGTTATATAAAATTTGTATACATTGCATGTATTTATTTATTTATTTTTTTACAATAACACAACGCGCACACACCGCACATAGACACCACACGCATGTATTTATTTAAATACTTCTGGTTTCATCTTTCTTGAAATGAAAATTTTGTAGTGTATGTATAAATTTTGTACAGTTTGTGTATAAACAACATTCATTGTAAATTGATTCAATGATACTAGTCCATTGCAGACAAGTAATGTTTTCTGTACATATTTCAATCCAATATCCTGTCAGATTTATGGAGGGTGATTACTAAAATAATTTTGTAGACCCCCATATACATAGACACATTGTGTATATTTTTTTCCAACAATCTCCCCTCACATATACATATGATTACATTTGAGGGGAGATATATTTTAAAAACGTTATATAATGCAGACTAAACATTTTTCATTACAAACCTTTCAGACTCACGTGTCCCAGCTTTGTCATACTTGTACTTGCTGACGTGCCTTTTGTTTTTTCCTGCATTTTTAATTTCATTTTAAAGTTTTATAAGGACAAACAAGTTGTTAATAAATAAATACGTTAAAAAAATTTTGTTAATTAATTTAATTAATAATACTTGAGTTAGAAGAGTTTTCTAATCCAAACAGTAATAGACTGATACTATTTATCTATACTAGAGGCTCTCTAATCTCGTTAACATCACTACATTGGTGGATAACTTGATATGCATAAATATATGGAGTCTTCATTTATTTAATAATTAATAAAGAAATGATAACTAGACTGGAGACCAATCTCCAGTATAGATAAGTAGTATTATTCATAGTAATACGTAATTTTGTACTAAATTTAAAAAACAATGAGAACTAATTCATTTTTTTAAATAATTATATTTTTTAATTCAGTTTTATTTATCATATTTTAATTTTAATCCGAGTTAGGCCCCGCCCCCCCCAACATTTACTCATTATTATATTCATTTATTCTTTTAATATTTAAACAACCTATCAATTGTCACAAATTCACAATATATGGAAGTAAGATTTAAATTTACAGTTACAATTTTTTCCAAGAATCCCATTTTTAGAATATTATTTAATACATTTGGCTAACGCCTAACTACGCATAATTTTCAAGTATTCATTCATATAAATTTACGAGCCCTTGTTTTATTGAATGAAAGCAAAATAATAATAATTTCTGCATTTAAAAATTAATCTTGAAATAAAGAAATCATAAATCTCTTTTTCTTTTGACTGTTATTTTTTTTTTTTTTTTGGTGGGGGGGACATCACAAAGGGAATGGAATTAAACCTTAGACTAAGATGTGAGAAATCTAATTACTTACAGTTAAACCTGATCGGTCTTGGCTTTTGCATTGTATTTATCGCATACACAACAACTAATATACCTAAAAACAAGTATGCACCATGCAAATATTCGAAATATATTGAAATTAAAATTACAAATATGAACTACCAATTTTGAAGAAAATAACTATATTCAAAATAAACAAATGGAAATGGAGTAGTAATATTTAAAAAAGAAAAAGAAATATTTGAAAAACAAGATCAAAATAAAAGTTCCTACAAAGTTTGGGGACTACAATCACAAAGAAATTTTGTAAAATATTAGATGGGGCGCTCCTCTCTCACTCTACTGTTTTCAGTTCATCCCTATAAATAGCACCAGAGCCCCACTTTCTCTTTTCAAAATCTCTCTCTCTTTTCACTTTCTGCAGTGTAATTACATTACTGAAATTACAAAGGGGAAGCAATTCAGCGTTGATAGAAATCTATTTGTTTCTTTTCCATTTCAAGAAATCCAATCCATGGCAAGCAGAAAGCTCACTGTAGAAGTGTGTAACGCGAAGAATCTGATGCCGAAAGACGGGCAGGGCACGGCCAGTGCCTTCGTGATCGTCGATTTCGACTGCCAACGGCGGCGAACCAAGACTGTTTTTCGGGATCTCAATCCCCAGTGGGATGAGAAGCTTGAGTTCTTGGTCCATGATGTCGAATCAATGGCGTCGGAAATGTTGGAGCTGAATGTGTATAATGATAAAAAGACAGGGAAGAGGAGCACTTTTCTAGGAAAAGTGAAGATCTCTGGAACTTCTTTTTCGAAATCTGATTCGGAAGTGCCCTTGATTTATTATCCGTTGGAGAAGAGAAGTGTTTTCTCGCAAATTAAGGGGGAGATTGGGATTAAGGTTTGGTACGTGGATGAGGAGCCGTCGCCAGCTCCACCGGCAGAGGAGGCGGCGACTGCGGCGGAGAAGACTGATGGACCGCCGCCGGCTGCGGCGGAGAAGAAAGAGGAGGAGAAGGCCGCAGAGGAGAAAAAGTCTGGGGAAGGGTCGGAAGAGAAGAAACCAGATTCAACAGAAGCTAAAAAGGAAGAAAAGCCACCGGAGACTCCGAAACCAGATACGGCGGCTCCACCACCTCCGCCGTCTACAGAAGTTGAAAATCAACCATTGGCGCAGGCTCAACAGAAAAACCAGCAGAAACCAGAAAAGCCTGTTGTTGCAGAAAATCTGAAAAACATTGATATTGAATCAAAACTTTTCCAGAAAATATCCAATTCTGATCGGCGGATGGCTTTCGATTTGGTGGATCAAATGCCATTTTTGTATGTTCGTGTAGCCAAAGCGAAAATCTCAAATCCTGAAGCAGATTCTTCAATTTACGCCAAGCTCGGGATCGGTACTCACAGCATTAAAACCAAATCACAAACTGCCAACAAAGATTGGGATCAAGTTTTTGCATTCGATAAAGAAGGATTGAATTCATCCTCTCTTGAAGTCTCTGTTTGGATCCAAAAGAAAAGCCCAGAAAAAGAAAATGAAAATACCATTTCAGAGAGTTGTATTGGGACGGTGTCGTTTGATTTACAGGAAGTGCCTAAAAGAGTGCCGCCGGACAGCCCCTTGGCACCTCAGTGGTACAGTTTAGAGGCGGAGCAAAATCTGGGCTTGCCAGGAAATGACGTCATGCTGTCGGTATGGGTCGGAACACAGGCAGACGAGGCTTTTCAGGAGGCTTGGCAGTCTGATTCCGGTGGGCTGATACCGGAAACCCGAGCCAAGGTTTACTTGTCTCCGAAGCTGTGGTATTTGAGACTAACGGTCATCCAAGCCCAGGATTTACAGCTTGGTACAGGTTTGGGTCCCAACAGCGAGCCTAAGGTTCGGAATCCCGAGCTTTATGTGAAAGCCCAACTAGGCGCGCAGCTATTCAAAACAAGCCGAATGAGTATCGGCTCATCGAGTATCTCTGCTAATCCGACGTGGAATGAGGATCTTGTTTTCGTGGCAGCCGAGCCGTTTGAGCCGTTTTTGACAATTACAATGGAGGATGTGTCAAACGGGCAAACAATCGGGTGTGCTAAGGTGCCAGTGGCTACCATAGACAAGCGGACAGACGACAAATCGGAGCCGAGATCAAGATGGTTTAATTTGATTGGTGAGGATCAGAATAATAAGCCCTATGGTGGCAGAATACATGTTCGAGTGTGTTTGGAAGGAGGGTATCACGTGATTGACGAGGCAGCTCACGTGACCAGTGATGTTAGGGCTACCGCTAAGCAATTGTCAAAGCCAGCCATTGGGTTGCTTGAAGTGGGTATTAGAGGTGCTACTAATCTGCTACCAGTGAAAACCAAGGACGGTACGCGAGGGACGACCGATGCGTATGTAGTGGCTAAATATGGCCCGAAGTGGGTTCGCACGCGAACGATTCTGGACCGATTTAACCCACGGTGGAATGAGCAATACACATGGGATGTTTATGATCCGTGCACGGTGTTGACTATAGGGGTCTTTGATAACGGAAGGTACAAGCAAGATGAAGCCGGGTTGAAGAAGGACATAAGGCTTGGAAAGTTACGTGTGCGCCTCTCGACTCTTGACACTAATCGGGTGTATGTGGGCACATATTCTGTAATGGTATTGCTTCCTAGCGGGGCGAAGAAAATGGGAGAAATTGAGATAGCATTGAGGTTTTCTTGCTCTTCTTGGATTAGTTTAATTCAAGCATATGCCAATCCAATGTTGCCTAGGATGCATTATGTGAGACCCTTTGGTGCAG
>CAVNYN010213425.1:0-42653 GCA_963692815.1 Nyctanthes arbor-tristis
GACCTCGGATAATCATCCCAAAGATGTCGATAAGCATATATATCAACATTGCAAACAGTATCTCTGAGAATAAAAAGGAAATCACAGTAATAACTAAAGAATTTCAAAAACTAAAATGGATGTGCAATAACTTATTACAAAGGTTTTTTTTTTTTTTTTGGGTACAAGAGGGATATAGGGGAATAGGGGAGGCATGGTATGTATGTTTCGAACTTGAAACCTTTTGTTTAAAACTTGAAAATCTAACTACTGTGTCACTTGTTCAAACATTAAGAAATTTTACCAAGTTAATCTACGGGAGTTTGGGGGAAAATGGACAGAAAAAAGGTTGATATATGGGACTTGGGAGTGTGTTGGGAGTGTGTTAAGCCCATAAGAGGCCCCAAAATTAGTATGGGCATGAGAGTGACCCAGAGTTTACCCAACTGAGGCCCATTTCAGTTCCTGATTGGGCCGGCGTGGTAAACCTAACCTACTTCAGTTCTTGAACTGACAAAATACCCAGCTCCGGCCCATTTCAGTTCTGGGATTGACGTGCTCTACAACTTACTTACGTTCTTATAGCACGATGAATTGATGATGATGACGACTTTTTATCCAACTCGTATTTTCTATTTAATTTTTTTTTTCTTTTTCAAATTTTATGTCTTTCATATGTAACTTAGTGTGTGTATGTGTGTCTATATACTCGTCCCAAAATATAGGTCATTTTCCTTTAAAAAATATAGTTGAAATGCTATAAGTTTTCTAATATGTTTCTATTTAATTTAATGCGCATTTTCATTAACAAAAATATAATTATTAAGATGAAATAATTAATAAATAAAAGGGAATAGAAAGAACATAATCTTAAATTTATTTTTCTAATATTATTAAATAAACTTTTCTTAATCTATGTAATCTATTATAATGTAAGAATGGGAATATTGCTATTTTTGTGTGACAAAAATAGTATAGATTTATTATATTATTATATATAAACAATATAAATAATATATATATATATACTTCCATATAATGCCTAAAATTTTTAAAAAAGAAAAAATTGATTTTTCCCCTCAATTTTAAACTTTACCTACATTATGCACGTGATCAAAAGGAGGGAAAATGCAAGTTCTGTGCAGTCATGTCATTGGTACAGCCTCCTGATCGTTTCTAATAGAGATGATCTTCTTCACTATGGAGAAAGAGTTAAATCTTCTTCCAGTAAATGTTGTAGTGCACATCAATGCCACACTAGCATGAGTAGCTTCAACAAGATTCAATGCTAGAAAACCTAGGAGTAATGTATGTATATCCTTACCCTTGTAAAGCAACAAAATATCAAGTATTAAAGGCGGTTTTGTCATCTTTAAGAAAACACAAACTCCATTGCACCATGGCTTTAAATGATGATATTTATTACAAGTTGTGTAGGAGTTGAACAAACCCGCAAATCAATGCAAAGCAGAAAGAGTGGATGAGACATATAATGTGAGAGTTTTTTTTTTGGTAAATAATAACCGAGAGAGAGTTGTTTGCCTTAGCTATCTCCATCAATTAGCTCTGGTTAAGTGAGGGCAGAAATTTGATGGAAACAGATGTATATACGCTACAAACATTTTATAAGTGATGTTCGACTTGCCCCTATACATATGGAATCCCGACTCCATACTAATATACCGCACTGCCATGCCTAACAACTATAGGTCATGCATTTACAAAACGATATGACTTTCTATCATTTCTCAACCATAACATAGAACTTGTTTGGTATTTGTCTGAAATATCTTCAAGGCGTTTAACAAATGAAGAAAGAGCACGGTTGAAACCGAAACATCTCCCCATCCAGTTATGTCGTCTTAGCAATAAAACTATTGGAATTAACAATGGCCAATTATTGAACAAAAATTGCACAATTCGTTACATTTGATAGCAGGCATCTTGTGAGGCACAACAACAGGGACCACATGAGGAACAGTCTTAATAACAAGCACCGCAACCATTTATGCTTGCTTTATAAACAGAATGGATATGCCCATTTCCCCCACCACAAGCATTTATTCTGATCCAAGTTAATTAGCCTAAGCGGATGAGATCAAGATTACAAAAGTTGTACATATTGACAGCTTTAAAAGAAAAAGTAACTTTGTTTACAGGGAGGCACAAACATTTAAGTGCTTAGTACAGTTTTGCTTGGCATCTTTCATTTTTATATAATATATATATATATATATATAATGGGGTCACCGATTGCGTGGAACCATTGCTTTCCATTCGGTGGCAGTGTTTTAGCAGATTGAAGACTAGTCCAAAAATGAATAGGAGGCATTGAATGATTGTTCCCAATTACCCCTCTGTATTTCAATAGGACCAATGTTCATTTGCATTCAAGAAACAACTACCATCTTTATTACTTGCACAAAATGACAGAGTTAAAGGTCCCTCCTCTCTGATATTTTCATGCGGGGAACAATTAAAAACTCTCTGCACTTGCCTACCCTCACTGTAAAGCTTTACTTCTTCTTCTTCTTCTTCAACCCATCTTTTTCCTTTGTTTTCTTCCCAAGAGAAATGGTTAGGAATAATTCAGGGAAATGCTGGGTTCTTGTTTCTTCTACCTATCTCTTCCTCATCACCCTTGTTGCATGTACCAGCACCAGCCCATCACCAAAGAAAACATACATAATACAGGTGGATAAGTGGGCAAAACCGAAACAATTCAGTGACCATAAAGAATGGTACTCATCAATGATAAAATCAGTAGCATCAAAACCAGAAAAAGAAGAACAAGTCTATTGCAGATTTTCACCATGAGAGGATGTTGTACACTTACCACACTGCATTTCATGGAGTTGCTGCTCAGCTTAGTGAAGAAGAAGTTCAGATGCTGCAAGAACAAGATGGTGTGATGGCTGTCTTCCCCGAGACTGTATACCAATTACACACCACTAGAGAGTCCTTTCTTCCTTGGGCTCGAAAAGGAGAACGGCATGCAAGTCTGGCCTGATAAACTATCAGATCATGATGTTATTGTCGGTGTCTTGGATACGGGGATATGGCCGGAGAGCCCCAGCTTCAACGATAGCTTTATGAAGCCTGCTCCTGCTCATTGGAAAGGTACCTGCGAAATAGGCCGTGGTTTCGCTAAGCATCACTGTAACAAGAAGATAGTCGGTGCCAGAGTCTTTTACCACGGGTATGAGGCAGCTTCTGGTAAAATTAACGCTCAGGAGGAGTATAAATCACCTCGAGATCAAGACGGCCATGGAACTCATACTGCAGCAACAGTTGCCGGTTCACCGGTTCATGGTGCAAACCTATTGGGCTATGCTTCTGGTACCGCACGAGGGATGGCCCCCGGAGCAAGAATTGCCGCTTATAAAGTTTGCTGGGTTGGAGGGTGCTTTAGCTCCGACATTCTCTCTGCTGTTGATCAAGCTGTGGCTGATGGAGTCAATGTATTGTCCATCTCTTTAGGTGGTGGAGTTTCATCTTATCATAGGGATAGTTTGTCCATTGCAGCTTTTGGGGCTATGGAGATGGGAGTTTTTGTTTCCTGTTCTGCTGGAAATGGTGGACCGGATCCCATTAGCCTCACGAATGTTTCACCGTGGGTCACTACAGTTGGAGCCAGTACCATGGATAGAGATTTTCCGGCTATTGTTAAGCTTGGAACAGGAAAATCCCTAACTGGAGCTTCACTTTACAGAGGCAGAAGGAGCCTTTCAACAAAAAAGCAGTACCCTTTAGTCTATTTTGGGAGTAACTCAACCATTCCCACACCAAGCTCCATGTGCTTACAGGGCACCCTGGGACGTTCTGCAGCTGGGAAGATTGTTCTATGCGACCGGGGCATTAGTCCCCGAGTTCAAAAGGGTCAGGTGGTGAAAGATGCTGGGGGAATTGGCATGGTGCTGGCGAATACGGAAGCCAATGGGGAGGAGCTCGTAGCAGATTGTCATCTTCTCCCAGCAGTTGCAGTTGGTGAATCCGCCGGAAAAATGATCAAGGATTACACTGTTAGAACAAGAAATGCTACTGCAACTCTTGCATTTCTTGGAACTAAGTTAGGAGTTAGACCATCTCCAGTGGTGGCGGCATTTTCGTCCAGAGGACCTAATCTCCTGTCACTAGAGATTCTTAAGCCCGATATAGTGGCTCCAGGAGTGAACATCCTCGCTGCTTGGACTGGAGATTTGGGGCCATCCAGTTTACCTACAGACAACCGAAGAACAAATTTCAATATACTGTCTGGAACTTCCATGTCATGTCCCCATGTTAGCGGCATAGCAGCATTGATCAAGTCCAAGCATCTGGATTGGAGTCCGGCAGCAATTAAATCTGCATTGATGACCACAGCTTATGTTCATGACAACACCCATAATCCTCTCATAGATGCCTCATCAGCAGGACCTTCGTCCCCTTATGATCACGGGGCAGGGCACATAGATCCATTGAGAGCTTTAGACCCTGGCTTGATATACGATATTGGAGCTCAAGATTATTTCGAATTTCTCTGTACACAAGGTCTGGAACCCTCCCAACTAGTAGTTTTCGAGAAATTCTCCAACCGAAGTTGCAGACACACACTTGCTAATCCAGGGGATTTGAACTACCCCGCCATCTCAGCCGTATTCCCAGAGACATCGAACGTTACAGTCATGACGCTACACAGAACGGTTACGAATGTCGGTCCTCCCGTTTCAAGCTACCACTTTGCTGTCTCGCCATTTAAAGGGGCAGATGTGAAGGTTGAACCTGCAAGACTAAATTTCAACAGCAAACAGAAGAAACTATCTTACAAGATTACTTTCGCGACAAAATCTCGACAAACAGCTCCAGAGTTTGGTTCTTTGGTATGGAAAGATGGGTTACACAGGGTAAGAAGTCCAATCATGATCACATGGCTACCACCAGCATAAAAATATTTTGCCTGATGAGTTCAGGCAGTACCTCAATAAGGAGATTTTTGTTAAGATTCCTATGTTTCAGCTGTTTCTAATTTTATAATATACGGTTTTTGTGTTCTTGGCATTTCAGTGAACACCACTTGTTCTTTGGATTTTGCATCTTGTTATGCTCTGTATTGAAACCCATACCTCCGCCCCGTAAGAATCAATTAGAACAGGAAGTGATAAATGATGCCTTTGATAATCAAATCAATTGTTATTACATAAACTAAAGAATCATTTTTTTAGGTACTTGCCATGATCAATTGACTAAATGGTATGTTTGATCAATGAAATTGTGTTTGTTAAAAAAAAAAAAAAAATTGACCAAATGGTACCCTTTTAGGAGGACTATAGGTGCAAAACAATGGACGCACTTAAACGGGAATTTTGTTTGATTCTCATGATCAGTGCCAAATTCTTCAAAAAATTATTCTTCTTCACATACCATTTGATTTAACAACCATTGAATTATAACCGTTATCGACAGTAATCATGTTACCTCTCTCCTCATTAATTTTGCACAAATAATGAGATTAAAATATTGGGCTGATGGCTAAATGCAATTTTACATTCATGTGGTGACAATATCTATTACTTGAGTTGGTACTCATAAATCATAATGCAAGTATCTTTTAAGCATTTTAAACTTTAATATGATCCGAATATTTATATTTGAATTATCCTCACCCAAGAAAAAAAAATTAAATGAGGAAAAAATTAAATGGGCAAGTGCAAGTATGCATTCTCCTCCACTTTTAATATGTGCTAACATGTCTTTAAACAAAAATACAAGGTGTGCTGATTATAAATAAGTATAAATCAAAATTGAAAAATAAAGAGTATAACAAATATAAATTAGATTGTAGTGCTAGTAATAATAATATAATAATGTTAAAAAAAAAGGAAAACTTTTTTTTTTCTTTTTAGAAATATAAGCATATATAAATATATAAAATAAATACTAATCTAATTTCTCCTAAAAATATATTTTATGATGGTTCTATATGAAAAAATAGAAAACAAATTTTTTTCAATAGCCAAAAAATATTTTTCAGAAAATATTTTTTTGAATTGATTTCTCAAAAAAATTGATGAAAATTTACTTAAAAAGATAATTATACCATGAAATTTCAATTCTTTCACTATTTATCAATCAAATATATGAAGATAGAAAATTTTACATGAATTTGATATATATTTTTAGAAAATATCAACAATCAAACACGTTATTGAAAACACAACTTTTTTTTGTTTGAGACTACAAAAGAAATTGCAAGAGTGTGGAATTAAACCCTTCACCAAGGGTTTAAGAGTCTCAGACTACAGGCCTTGGCCGAAAAGGCAACTTTTAAGTGTGCTCTATTTGGGTTCGTAGATTTTTTTTAACGTATATGGATTCTATTTTGTATTAATTAATATTTCGGATTAACTGAAAATGCTCCTTTGAAGTTGAGTTTATTCTTGAGATCGTACTTTTATGGAAATGCATTTGAATATATATTTGAAACTTCAACGCCGGCATCAAGAAAAAGGAGACGAAAACGGAAACTGTAACAAAGAAAACTGCTAGTATCTGTCCCATTTGGCTCTTCCGATCTATTTGATTTCGTTAAAGAGATCAGATCAGATCAGGTCTGTTAATTTCATGAACTTTTGAAGATGTCAACTCTCATCGCGATCAGAGAAGCCACCCTTAGCGGCAATGGCGGAGACTACTCTCCGGCGAAGGCAAAGGCGTCGAACAGAGGCGTTTACAACGGGGGTTTGCCGCTACTCCACCTCCGCTTGCGGCTGTTGTTTAGCGGTGCCAAGTATAAACTGCTTCTCTTGTTATGTCTTCTGAGTGTCCTCTATTTTCTCAGCTCGTTCATGGGGTGGAAGCCGCAGTATCAAACCTCTGTTTCTTCTACTTCGAGGTATCGATGCCACCGTCTTCTGCTGCTTATGTATTTATCCTTGATCTGAGGTGAAAATGGTTAAGTATGTGCTGTTAGTAGCGGATTAACTCATTTATTGCCAACGAAGTTTGTGATTTTGCGGGAATCATACTCAAATATGAAAATTGTAGCACCCAACGTTACCATAAGTGGGTTATGTTCCTACCCTGGTTTAATTATCATTCACAGTATAACTAGACAAACGCAGTATCGAGCACTGTGATTGAACCTTTGACTATGTTTGTTACTTGCTACAATTATTTGAAGATTTGGGGAAAACTTTTCTTTACTCCAGATTTATCTTCAGAATCTGCTTGTTAATATTGCCAAGGACTGAGTAGCAGCCTGTTGAATTTTTTAGACTCGTGACTTAGAGCAATGGTGTAAGCAAAAATTTCGTTGTGTAGTATAATTGCCTATGCTGAGGAAAATGATGTATATTATTTCTCGCCACTTCATTGGATGTTTATTTAAAGGATTGGTAACTAATTCTTATAAGCTGTGAAGTTCATTTTTCATTAAGTACATTGAAGTTTGCTTTCATGATTGGATTCTCTTTACCACTTTATCTGTATTGAGCTTCTGTTACCATGAAGTACGTTGATATTTAATCAACTTTCATACCTGCTTAGCAGTGGTTATACAGTGCTTATCAACACATGGAAGAGGAATTCTCTTCTTAAGCAGTCTGTTGCTCATTATGCATCTTGCCATGGAACTGACGCAATACGTGTAGTCTGGAGTGAAAGTGACCCCCCTTCAGAAAAGCTAAAGGATTATCTTAAAAATGTAGTCTTGAAGAAATCGCAAACAGCTCAGAAGCCCAACTTCAGATTTGACTTAAATGAAGAGGATAACCTAAACAATAGATTTAAGCCGATTGAGGATCTCAGAACTGATGCAATTTTCTCAGTGGATGATGATGTTATCGTTCCATGCTCCACTCTGGATTTTGCATTCTCTGTATGGCAAACATCTCCTCTCACAATGGTGGGATTTGTTCCTCGCATGCATTGGCTGAAAGAGGAGGTTAGCAGTTCTGTTCCAGAATTTGATGATTTTCTGAAGTTGCACATTTTATAATGTACTTGCATTTACCCCTACCAGTTACTATCTTACTCTTTTTGAGAATATTTGCTATTATGGTGTCTTGTTCACAAAGCAGCTACACGACATTGCATTTCCATTTACCTTTTAGATTAATGGTTATGACTTATAATAAATGCTAAATGGTGGAGACAATATTATTTAGAATGAGACACTTCTGTGATTTCTTCATTGAGTTTTCAGATCATCACAATTAGTGGGTTGTGAAAGTATGTCTGCTCTATGTGCCTCTATGCAACTTATGACCTTGGACAGGAAAAAAGTAGATGCCTTGACAAGACTCAGAAGATGGTTACAGCTATCATGTCTAGCACTTAGCAAGCTTCAGCCTTTTGATGCATCATAACACTTGAAACGAGCCTGAATCTTGAATAGAGTTATGACTCTTCAACATGTGAAATAAGCTCTAAAAGCTAAACCAGAACTGCATTTTTACTTGCAAAAGAAAATGAAGCTTTAGCTTTTACAACACCTTCCAGTTGCAAATATGTCTTTCCTGAAAATGAGCTACTGTAATATTTGTTCGTTGCCAATTGTATGCAACTTTCTTCATTACATCCTAATGTCTGCTAGATAATTTCAGGAATGGCATGTACTGTGACGGCCCTACTCCTTCGCTATAGGCAGACAAATTCTTTTCCCTTTTATTTCATCAAATTAGCTATTAAAGTAACTTTTTACTTTACATAAATGTGGTCAAGAAAAATAAAATTTAACACACCCTAAAAGCGCAGGACAAGTTCTAAATTTCAGCCTGCCCTTAAAAATCAATTTCTAGGCCTGCCGGTCTATATACCCATATCCAAAGTGAAGACTCCCCTTGGCCTGAATTTAGAGAACTTACATGTTAGGAATCTGGACAGGCGCTCGGACATGGCTCTCTGTTTTGAGTTCTTGTTCAGGTGTTAACTGCGAGTCTGCGACATAACATTTATTTGAAATTTAAATCTGTCTTTTTGTACTAACTAGTCCATGCGCTTGGCTTGTTCTTCCTTTATTTCGCCCATTTCAAGAAATAGATAAACAATTCTTACACGCATTTGTCATTTTTTAATTAGAAGAACCCTTCTCAATCAGCCTTGATCTTCTCAAGGCATATATGCAGGTGCGGAATACCCTCATCCAGACCCATCCCTTCCTTGTGTAAGAGAAAGTTGCCACTTGCTACACCGTTACTTCTTCTTTCTGTTGATAATGTGGAAACCGGAGATTGTTGATTAATATTGTCTTTTTCGGGTTGTAACTTATCATGCTAATTTAATTTATCATTTCTTGTATAATTTTGAGTAAGCTACATGTTAAACTCTTTTTGACACGACTTTTCAAGTTCCCCTGTACAAGAGATTTTACCGATTTATTATGGATCAGCACTAATAGTTACATAATAAAGTCATTGATGAATCTCATGCGCCTTCCCTTCCTTCCATTTTGTTTGACATGACAAGTTTGTCTTGACTTGTAGAAAAATGGCATGGTACGTTATGGATATGGAGGATGGTGGTCAGTTTGGTGGACAGGCACATATAGTATGGTTCTCTCAAAAGCTGCATTCTTTCACAAGAAGTACTTGGAGTTGTACACTCACAGTATGCCCGCATCACTGCATGATTATGTAAGCAGAGAAAGGTATAATAAAATGAATTCTTTTTCCTTATCTGAAGATTCTTAATTCTGTTTATAGATGGTCTTTTAACTTTTATTATTTGATCTGGCAGAAATTGTGAGGACATTGCCATGTCTCTTCTTGTTGCTAATGCCACTGAAGCACCTCCAGTATGGGTTAAAGGTACTGTTTGCTTCGTCTGAAGGTCATAAGAAATGTATCTAGAGTCTAGACAACGTTAAACAAGAGAAGAGGAAGTGTTTTATTTTTGTTGTTCCAAACATGACCAGCAAACCCTACTTAATCTTTTCCCTCCCATTATTCTCTCCAGCAAGTCTATCCACATAAAAATAGGGTTCCCAGTAAAATTATGGTATTTTGTTTCACTGTCAATATAACTGGAATTGGTTATTTTAATAACCAAGCATGTAAGTTTCATTTCCCTCTTGAAACTGGATTTTTGTTGATGTTGAGCACTCTATTTTCCATTATGCACTCTATCTGTTTAAATCTTCCAACCACACCTCAAAACAAATTATTTTAGCCCCTGTTAGCTATCTATTTCTATTTTGAATTAGAAATAGATTTTGAAATTCAATTTTTGTTTGCAATGGCTACACCAAATAGCCAAGAACTTAAAGGCAGCATGAGATAATGGGAAATAGGATACCATTCTAAAATAATAATATTTAAATTATGAGAAAATTTGTTGTTAGACTTAAAATACATTTCCTAATACGGTCTATTTTGGCTGGTATCCCGTTAGCAATTTCTTTTGCCTTCCGCATTTCTTATAAAATGTAAGGTGAAAAATACTTTCTTCACCTAGAGCACAAAGGATAGAATGTTACTCAGCTGGACTATTTATGAATTATAAGAGCTCAAGTTTCAAGATACGGGAAGGAGAGAAATCACTCTGTACTATTCTTTTCTATAACCTTACGTGCAATTATGTCCCTACCTAGTAAATAAATTTTTGTCTCGTGAATTTTAAGTGATTCTTTACATGTATAGAATTTACTAGATGATTAAAATGTGAACGTTGATGACAGGATATTACATCAGGTGGAATTCTAATAGCTTTTTGTAGAATTAGGATGCATATGTTTTTAGAAGTTCTGAAACACAATTAGAGTAAGTTCATATAAGCCATACTTACTGCATCCTTTTGGAAAAAAGTCACGTATTTATCCTTGATTAATCTCTACCCGTTGCCTGTATTGGTTAAAATATGGTGACGCTTATGGTCAAATCAATCAGAGGACAAGTGAATATTCAAATTCAAAGTACTGAATCAGTTAAAAAAAAAATGGTGTAATCCACCTTTAGAATTCTGCTTGAATTGATTCTTCTCAACTGAGGGTACAAAAGGCACTAATGTCTTTTGAAACAAGAATGTAGTTTCTCAGGCTAGGACAGAATGATACATCTATGATTAGTGGTGAAAAGCTTTGTCCCTTCAGTTAGCAAGAGTATGGGATTTTTATCATATAAATTTGGATTTAGTTGACTCTAGGAATACTGATCTAGAAAACATTTTTAAGACACTGGAAATCATACAGAAAAGGTCTCAAGTCTCGCAGGCCTCCGCACCTATGCTGAGACTAGATAGAAAGGTCATGCATGACCCAGGTAGGAAAATCATCTGGTGGTTGGATCAATTTTTCATAATGTCGAAGTTCCTCTTTAGAAATTAATTTGTAGATTAATGTGTTATTTTGTTTTGATATACTATATGACACAGGATCGAGTATTTGTTTGCCTCATAGCAGGTCTCTGATACGAGTGCTGGCCTTGTGACTTTTATTACTCACTCAGTTGATTTTACACTGCTCTGTAGTTTCAATTATGTATTCTGTCCATCTTACTGGAACACTGTTCCTGAACTTTCAGGGAAGATCTACGAGATTGGGTCATCAGGTATAAGCAGTTTGAAGGCACATAGTGACACGCGAAATAAATGCCTCAACGATTTCATTTCCCTCTATGGTACTATGCCTTTGGTGTCCACCAACGTGAAAGCCGTGGATGCAAGACAAGAATGGCTCTGGTAAAGTTATCGCCAGGTGAATGCCACCTCTTTATTTCCCAGGTAAGTATACACGTCTTGTATGACATAAATGCTGCTGAGTGCTAGTTCATTGGTGTTGGCACCAACCATTTTTCTCTTGAGCGTGGTCCTTTAAAGTGTACCCGGTGTGTAGTGGAACTGATATGTTGAACTCGGAAGTCATGACGGTAGATATTAAGCAAGAAACGATGAACAACCTTATTATAAAATGGGTCTCATTCATTTTCGTTTGCAAATTCGGTTCACCTTAAGCATGATCAGTGAGTACCTGCCATGAAGTTTATACAAAAATGTAGGGTCTGGCTATCGTCATTGAGCCATGCATTGTCACCACTGGTGATCATCATTTGTTTATATGATATTAAATGATTAGTATAATTAATCTATCTTCTCTCTTCAGATATAATTGGAGATATCATTTCGTAATGTGTGTGTGAAAAATGATCCAAGACCACATCTGGCTCTATAATGGAGAGCTTACATAGACTAATCACATGGTGCCCATGCGGCTAGGAGCCCCGTATAATCCTTCCTCATGGGTTAGGTAGGCTCTATTAGAGAGCTAAAGGGGGTCTACGAGTTATTATTGTACATATATGATGCCATTTAGCTATATGGATGATAATTTGGCATATGTTGAAGACGGTCAGAGTTGTATTTAGATATATTTATTTAATCTTCTAAAATGGAATAATATTATAGATCACGGTATTACGTCTGACTACGCCTTACACGTGACAAAAGTTATATTGAATGCTTCATATTCAATACGATGGAAGTCTTAAATCTTTGCAACGATCCTATAGTTGACGTTAGTAAAATCATGTTTAATATTATTATATTATTATTATATATATTATCTCGTCTTGATTTGAACATAACAAGAGAGAAGACATTTGTGGTTTGAATTGTAATCTAGTGGTTAAAATACTTGCGTTTTGGGGAACGTGTCCCTTCTAGGAAAAAAAAATCCACAGGGAGAGAAGGCAGCCCACGTGGCTTTAACTTGTAGCATGTGGTCCTCTGGTCTTTGTACAGATTTAATCGAATGGTCCAATCAAGCCCCAGCGTGCCATAAATTAAATAAATTCAACGCTACCCATTTTTTTTTCCAAATAAATTATTAGTAAAAGATTGCTTATTTTATTTAGAGATGTTTGCGTAATCATCATTTAAAACTTTCAATTCAAGCAGACTCAAGGCAATTAAGAAAGGGGTTTGGTTGTAGAACTGGAAGCGGGTTCTATATGAAACCAATTTCACGACTTGATAGAATTATATGATGACGTGTAGTAACAGGGGATGAGGAAAGATATAAATCAATTAATCAATGAATAAAAATAAACTTGATTAAACGTTAATTTTTTTAGGGGGATTAAACGTTAATTAAATAATCACAACTTGTGTAATTTTTTTATTATTATGCATACACATACATCCACACACGTGTGTTTAGCTTTTGGAAGGATGATGAGATTTTAAGATATGTATGAATAAAGAAAGATCAAATTTACATGACTTCTTATTGATGTCCATGTGGTGTGTCTAAAATCCAACTTCTAGCTACCTAAAAAACATAAATCTAAAAATAATAAGGTAAATTGAATATCATTTCGAATAAGATTTAACTTTCTGCTGCGATAACTAATTAACTAACGATTTCATTTTGAATTATTTTCTCTGCATACGACTGATCAACAATATCAATGATTCAATATGGTCTAGAATAATGAGAGAAACACTTACCATTGTACAAATTCCATGGGTTTGGCTCTATTAGCAATCAATTTATATTCTAGAATTGAACTAGATTTTGTGAAAATGAATGTATAATAATAAATAAATAAATGTCGTTAAGTCGACTAATTTTATTCTTAAAAATCCCAAAAGATGTATACATATGACTAATTTCACTAAATTTTATTTTTAAATAGAAATTATTTGTTAACAGGTACTTATCTCTCTTGCCATTATATAGCTGATTTCTATTACTTGTAAAACTTATCTTTCTGGGGCTAATTTATATATTTTAAAAACTAATGACATCAAAAAAATTTTTTGAAAAAGGATGCTGTATAATAAAAAATTGAAAAGAGAATGGGGAAAGATAGGGATTAGAGAAAAATAAAAATAATAATTTTAAAGGTAATTCTTAATTGACTTATTAAAAAAATAAAGTTAAATTGGTAAAAAAAAAAAAATAAAGTTAAATGTACAGTGAGAGTTGAGGCTGTTAACTTACACCACCTACTATTTTATAACAAGTGTACCAAAACCTAACCATTGACATTAGGAGCTTTTAACGTCAAATGCTACTCTTTTGACTTTTAAGTAATTGTTATTTTCTGAAGATGTGATCTACTAATAATTTTCCTCCACCAATCTATCCTCCCTTTTCTTATTCATTTTCATAACCATCGTAACGTATATAAGACGTTAACTTTTATTTTTGTGTATCGTGATAGATTATCATAGATGCTACTAAACAATGAATGAAATGTAAATTATTTTCTTGAGTAATTAATTCATAACATTACCATTCAAATAGGTTGTGTTGTGTTGAAAGAAAAAATATTGATTTTGAGATACTGTATTTAGTATTGTCCAAATTTTCTTAATTTGTCCAACAAAATAAGAGCAAGAATGACAACCAATCACACATAATAACACCAAATATATATATAATAATGCAGTAAATAAATTATTATTAGTGCTCTCTAAAAAAAATATTATTATTGTAAAATAAAAAAAATGAACACATTGAATTATTATTTTTGAAAGGGTTAATTTCACAAAAGGTCCCCAACCTTTGAGTTAAGAATCGATTTCATCCACAACCTTCTTTTTCACTCGCCTGGGTCCCCAATCTTTCATAAATGGGCATGATAGTCCCTTTTGACACTATTCCTTCAAATTTTTTAGAAAATGACGGTTATACCCTCAAATTTTGAATTAAAAAAATAAAATATTAAAAAATAATAAGATGTGTCCAGTCCAGCGGGAATGCACAGCGCAAACGAACGTGAGCTGCTATACCGAATCCCCCGCTGGCCATCGGGGACCGAGTGGTAAGGCCATGATATGTAGAGGAAAATATCACTCATTCTTCCATTGGGGACAGGTGCACGAACGACAACTCCAAACGTTACATATCTGATGCCGTTTCTGACAGTAGAAATTGGGAGGGTGAATCTCCCTGCAGCAAAATGTTTGCTGCTAGAAAAGAGAGATTCACCCCCCTAATTTCTACTGTCGGAAGCAGCAGCATTTTGTTGCCGAAAAGAAATTTGGGGGTCAATCCCCCTTTTCCGACAGCATTTTACTACTGAAAATGGGGGATTCACCCACCAAAAATACTGCCATTGCTGCCGAAAACGGCAGCATAAAAAGCAGCAGAAATCATGGGGGTGAATCTCCCAGCGGTAGCAAAAATGCTATTTGAAAGGGGGGTTCACCCTCTCTTTTGCTGGCAGAAAAGGCAGCAGACGCTGCCATTTATGGCAGCATTTTAAGGGGGGTAAATCCCCCATTTCCGGCAGCATTTTGCTATCGGAAAGGGGGGATTCACCCCCCAATTTCTGTTTCCGAAAATGGCAGCATTTTACTGCCATTTTCGGCAGCTATATGAGAGGGAGGGTGGGTAGGTTTTCTTTTTTTTTTTTTAAATTTCTTATTATTTTTAAATATTTTATTTTTTTAAATTCAAAAGTTGAGGGTATAATCATTATTTTTTTAAACAATTGATGGAATAATATCAAAAAGGACATATTGTGCGTATTTATGAAATGTTGGGGACCCAAGCGAGTGAAAAAAAATTAGAGACAAAATCGATTCTTAACTTAAAGAATAGAGATCTTTTGTGAAATTAACCCTTTTTAAAATTAAAGTGGGAAGAATATCAGTTTGGAGCCCACTTGACCAATAGGTCCATAGCTTTATATTAGTTATGATATCTCTACCCATATTTCCTTTTTGTTGTTTCCGCTCCTCATGAACTGGGTAGTCTGCATTTCCCAACAATAAATAAAAGATACTAGAAAAAGTATCACTCATCGAAAAGCTTTCAAAGGCATAATTTCGGGGCATCTTATTCCCATCAATTAACTTTTTGCCCTTTTCATCTTTGACAGGCTTGTTTGTTAAGATATATGTTTGTTTGGTTATGCAATTTATCACCGTTCCTTTGGCTATATATGAGAGCATTTCTCATGTACAATATATATAGATTTTCAGGAATTTGTTTATTTGACTTTGCATCATTTCTTTTTAGAATAATGCTATGTAGCACCAGTGGTACTTGACATCAGTTTAGGTGGCAACTAATATGACATGAAATGATAAGTGAATGAATAAAAGACTTACTTAATTCAACTTATCATTTAATGACACCTTAATATAGTGCCAAGTAACAGTGGTGCTAAATAACATTACTCTTCTTTTTACTACTACTACTACAAGAAATATATATATTTTTTAACAAATAAATGTGTGGTGTACTTTGCTTCAAATATATCGGAAGAACTAAATCATTCAAATTGATTTGATTGTGAGGGCTTGTCTTAATAGTAAAGCACATGCTTATTGATATATTTGATTCGTCTTTGAGTCACAGTTCCACCTCTACAATCCACTTCGCATTAACAAAATCATGTTTACTTCTCATTTTGCTATAATTCCGTAATAATATTTTTTATATCTTTCTTTTCTTTTGATAACTACTCTATTAAGACCATGCACTTAAATTTCTATTAAATCTCTACCATTCATTATAGCTTAAGATATTTTTCCCAATCGAGCGCCATTTTCACCTCAGCAACATATTTTGGGTCATTAAAAATCGACGTAATTATATATTCATATATATTATCATATAATTAATAACAAGAATCTCAAAACTGAAAACCAAATCAAAATGCAGCTTTTGGGTCTTGATCCAAATGTTGATTGAAACAATTTATCACCACAATAAATAATAAGAAGCAAACAAAATAAAATAACCTACTCCTCAACTGTCCCATTTTTCTATCGATGAATTTTTTTTTTACCATTTATGTGTTGGACACTTATTCAATATTAATTAATATTTTAAGTTGGAAATCAACATCACTGCCATGATTAAAAAAGAATATTAGGACATTGAATTGTTTACTATGTCAAATCGAACAAGTTAAAGAACACACATATATATATATATGTGTGTGTGTGTGTGTTAAATTGTGTTTGATATAATAAGGAACGCAAAAAGAATTTTTTTTTTTCTAATTTATTATTTTTATTTATAATAATAATAAGAAATTTAAATATATGTGGGTATATTATTATTTGTTATATAAATTGGAACAGTTTGACTGAGAAAAAGACTGATATATGTGTAATAATGTATATGAAACAAAACGAAAACAGAGATTTCACGTAGAAAAAGCTGAAAGTCTGTCTATTTTTTCTCTCTCTATATTACTCTCACTCTACAAAGTCGGTTCTACCTGTTCCCATTAACCCCCATCCCCACCACAACAAACTACGAGTTTACTAAAATGCCCTCCCGTCAACTCCCTCCCCCGCCGGTACATCACCAGGCCAATCATCTTGTACCGCCGCTGGCCGGTGGACTTACGGCGGCGTTTTCTTTTCTCATTTTACTTACCCTCTGCTTCCGCAGGATCAGAAAGAAGCGGACAGCCCCTTCTGCTTCGGATACTGATTCCAAGAAGCCTCCTCACAGGCTTTCTTATTCGCTTCTCCGTCGCGCCACCAACAATTTCTCGTCTTCTCTTCGCCTTGGCCAGGGGGGTTTCGGCTCCGTTTATCGGGCTACGCTGAAACCAAGCCCCATCACCAAGGACTCTTCTTTTCAGGTTGCCGTGAAGCTCATGGATTCCGGGTCTTTACAGGGAGAGCGAGAGTTCCAGAACGAGTTGCTTTTTTCCTCGAAGATTGACTGTAAATACATCATCTCTGTCATGGGGTTTTCTTCAAATCCTGGTAAACGTCGTATGCTTTTAGTTTATGAGCTTATGGAAAACGGTAGCTTACAGGACTGTCTTTTTCATCGAAAAAGTGAAGAGTTAAAGAATTGGGATAAGAGGTTTCTGATTTCTTTGCATATAGCTAAAGGGCTCGAGTATTTACATCATGACTGTGATCCCCCTATTATTCACGGAGATATTAAGCCGAGCAATATTTTGTTGGATGGGAATTTTAACGCGAAAATTGGCGATTTTGGGTTGGCAAGGTGGAAGGTGGACGAGAATGTTGAAGCCGACACAAAGAAGGACGGTAATTTGAGGAATGGGGTCGATGATAATGGATCTGTTATGGAGGAGACAGAAAGTGTGATCACCACGAGTGCGTTTGAGGAGTTCAATAATGTTCATAATACTGGGGGTGTGGAAAGGTCGCCGGAGAGTGTAGTTGTGAGGATTGAGGCATCACCTGAAGCGGTGTCTGGGGTGGAGTTGTCACCTGAGGCGGAGGCTGCGCCTGTGGTATCGCCTAGGACGGTGGCACAGATGGCATCTCCATCAGAGGGGTTGGATAAGACAAGTTTCTCAGAGGGAAATTTCGATAGGTTCAGTGTTGAGAGTGGCGGCGAAAGGATCACCTGGAAGAAGAAGAAGAAGAGTGTTTCTGGTAAAGATTGGTGGTGGAAACAGGATAATGGAGGTGAAGGGGAATCGGGAAAAGTGAAGGATTATGTGATGGAATGGATTGGTAGTGAGATCAAGAAGGAGAGGCCAAAGAGCGACTGGATTGGAGCCTCAACAAGCTCTGCAGTGGGGTCTAAGATGGAGAAAAAGAAGAAGAAAAAACGACGGTTGGATTGGTGGGTGTCATTGGATGATGAGAAGAATGCTAAGGTAAAGAGAAGGCCAGCAAGAGAGTGGTGGAAGGAGGAGTACTGTGAAGAGCTTGAGAAGAAAAAAAAGAAGAAAAAAAAACAAGCACAGGGGTCAATGGGTGCTGGCCGCTACAGTGAAAATTATTGGCCAAGGGATGATGAACTGTATTCCAATAGAAAAAAGAAAAGGAGCAGGAGCCGGAGCAGCAGGGGTAGTATGGACTGGTGGTTAGACGGGCTCAGTGGTGAGCTTTGGAAAGTACGTAGAAATAGTTATGATTCAGTGAGTGGGGAGATACCTAGAAGTGGGGGTATCAGTAGCACACCAAGCATGAGGGGAACTGTCTGCTACATTGCACCAGAGTATGGTGGTGGTGGGGATATATCTGAGAAATGTGACGTTTATAGTTATGGAGTTCTGTTATTAGTTCTCATTGCTGGACGTAGGCCTCTTCAGGTTACGGGGTCTCCTATGTCGGAGTTCCAACGAGCCAATCTTCTATCCTGGGCACGTCATCTTGCCCGTGCTGGGAAGCTACTTGATTTAGTTGATCAGAATATTCAGTCTTTGAATAAAGAGCAAGCCCTGCTATGCATTACTGTGGCGCTGCTCTGCCTGCAAAAGTCACCTGCTCGCCGGCCTTCCATGACAGAGGTGGTAGGGATGCTGTCTGGAGATTTAGATTCTCCCCCACTACCAGTTGAATTTTCGCCTTCACCTCCTTCCCACTTCCGGCTTAAGTCCAACAAAAAGGTCCGGTGAGTTTTGGATATTGAGAAGAAAACCAAAATTGTTGTAGATCATTGTTTGCCTTTGTCAGTGATTGATGTAAAATCAGATAAATATTATATTAACAAAGCAATGGATTCCTGAATTTCCATGCCACTCGGAAATTGAATATGGTGGATTGGAAACCAAGCATTTTTCTTGGTTCGGTAAAGCTTGTAAAAATTGGATCCATCCTACATTTTTCTTTTGAGTAGGTAAAGTCCGTTACCGAGAATGCCAAGAAAACAGTAATCAAGTTCTACATTTTTCTTTTGAGTAGGTAAAGTCAGTTGCCGAGAATGCCAAGAAAACAGTAATCAAGTTCTGTTGGATCTTGAGAGTCACCAGTGTGGTGACCATCATCATTACTGCACCAAATTTCAATAACCTTATATGTGAATGCAATCTTATTTTGTCATGGCCTGTGGGATAAACCAAGTGTTTACATGCCTGTATTAATAAAAAGAAACGCTTTTCAAATAATATCAGTGCTAAATTTTAATATGGGTTCTAATTGAGATTAATGAACTACTGTATGCCATAATTGTCCTTTGTTGTACAAGTAAATAAATAAATAAATAAGACTAAAAAACAATATTTTACCTCCTTGACTCCCGCCTGCCTCTTCCCCTGCTTCTTTCCAGTGTTGCTGGTGCTGTTTCAGGAAGAACAATAACAGACAGGAGTGAGGAATAATAATTAAAAAAGGAATGAGACTCGAGGATACTTTTGAATATCGAAAAGACCTTACAAAAGTGACAAGTTATATCTTTCTATGAGGCTTTCTGCCTTACAAAAGTGACAAGTTATATTTTTTTATGAACCACTATGGTTGCTTGAAGCATGTTTTATCTTTGAAAATAGTAAAACTTTGACATTTGACTCATCCAAGAACAGTTACCGCCTCAGTTCTTCTGGCTCAAGAGCATGTTAGCCAGGATCCTTGTACCTTCACTTGTCGGCTTATTATATTTAGAATCCATAAAAGCATATGATCTCACTGTTATCAACTAAGCCAGTTAACTTTAGTTCTATGGTTTATCAAGTTTGCCTTGTAGTGTTTTGTGGTTTTACTGTCAATGATCATTTCAACTAGAGAGTAAGATAGTATCATTTATCTGGTGACTCTTCTTTTGAGTTGTGAATCCAGACGAATTTTGGATAAAATCAGGTTCTGAATCCTGACAATTACTGGAATTTTTGAGCTGAATAGGGAAAAAATTGTGCAAATCGAAATGGGAAGCATCTTAAACAGATGAGTTCTTGTGATATTTTTACTCTTAAACAGATGTGTTCTTGTGATATTTTTACTCTATCTGCGTAATGCCTTTTCAGTATTTAATCTCTTATAAGTAATAAGAATTTGGGAAAGTTGATCCCACAATCAACCATGATAGAAGTCTCCAATGCACTCATAGTAATAACATTTGAATCTGAGCTTTTGTACATATGCCTGCACCTTGTATGTTGAGGGAGAAATCCCCCAGCTCCTCTATCAATGGAAAACTCTGCGATGAGACCCAGAACCTCGTTTATTACCAAGTACGGTTTCCTTACTTCTTCTGATCCAGTTAATTTTGTTTGAACAGAGCCCTTGAAGTCCTTACTTCTTCTGATCCAGTTAATTTTGTTTGAACAGAGCCCTTGAAGTCCAAATTGAAGATGATAGTTTTTGCATCCCAACCAAGCATCCAATCCATTGATTCTTGAAAGTTATTTAATGTCACTTAAAAAAAAAAAATTCATACTTGTTTCAATAACAAAAATTACAGAGTTCTGATTAATCATGGAATTCTCACACAGGCCAACAAGGAGGAGATGCGGTATGGGTGATACTTGGTTCCCACGTTGATAGTTAATTATCTCGTGTCACAGGCCATTTAATTATGATAATCCTTCTCTAATTACACATGTGCATTGGATATTTCATATTGCCTAAATATTATTAGGAAGCAACAAGCTGTGAGCCTGTGAATTGTTTAACTGGAAATTTCATGACAGTGCTACTTAGTTATTGACGAGGCTAGAGGAGGTATAAAACTTTCATATGATTCTTTAGTAGGCAATGTGTAGGTCACTGGCCTCAGGCAAATGGTAAATTTTAGAGAAGATAAAGATTAAACCAGTATTTAGTAGTGTTAGACTGGCTTGTGCTCAGCTTTAAAATGCTGCTTGTTTTTATTTTGAAAGTACCTTAGAAAATGCTTAAGCTTAGTTCGATGAGCTAAGTTTAAATGATCCATGACAGGATCAGCTCCGGAACCTTAGTTGACAGTTGACAATGTAGTTGGTGTTTATTACATTAAGGCGACATGTTCAAGTTCAGGTTTTGCAGAATTTGGACATATTTTTCAGCACGGCTCGTTTATAGTGGCCAAGCTTGAATGAGTTCTAGGTGCATCTGGACCATGTCAGTGTACCTGCTAGTTCCAATATAAAGATGAACGAGCTAATATATAAGAGTCAAAGGAGCTTTCAATAATTGTAAGGCTGCTTAAAGAATGCAGTAATTTGAAAACTAGCGTTTAAGCTCCCATCTAGGATATGAATGGTAAGCATTGCTTAAGTGACCTTAAAGGGTTAAGGTAAGCTTCAAGCTGGAGAAGGACAATGATAAAATATTGAAATTTTTGGAAGTTTGGATACATATTATAGGAAGAGCAACTTTGATTTAATTTTTTTGATTATTTTTTTTTTAAAAAAAAGAAAGATCTTTTAACATTTTATGTTGCTTCGTTAGAGCAGAACTTAGATATGAATAATTATTGCTCCAAGTTTCATTGATGAGTCCATTGAAGTGAATAGCAATGGAGATACAGTATTAGTTACAGTTGTGGCAGGGTAAGAGTCGATTGGTGTTATTAGCATACATACTCCCACATGCAGAATGATGATTTAAAAGTAAAATCCCTGATCAAGTTAGAGTGTTTGCTGATAGAAATTTGAATTATTGTGTAAGGAAAGGTAAACTTGAGAGATTGAAGATGAGGCCAGACTAGACTTTTTGGCTTTGGGAATGAAGAAGGCAAACATGTTAGTTTTGGATAACTTGTGAATTATTGTTGGCAATTAGGTGGTTCAGTAAAAGAAACTTATGTTAATTTTAAGAGGTTGAAGGGCAAAATTTGGCATAAGATGTATCAATTAGTTACAAAACAATTAAAAGGATGCTTTCTGATGTGTGATTTTAATTAATGAAATATTGATATTATTATGCATATGGACATGACTGGAACGGGAATCATTTTATATCGAGTTGTGCTACTTGAACAAAAAGTGATTAATTTTATATTAGATCCTGCACTGAACTTATGATTTCGAATCCTGATTGTAATTTGTTTTAGATCCTTAATGGTGGTGGGGAGAATTTGCTTTGGATACTGAGGAGATTAAACGAACAAAGTAACAAGGAAGGATTAATTTATCAAGCAAGAATAAGATGCATCTGCTGATAGCCGACTTAGGATGCACTATTTGGTATTGCCACTTGCCAGATAAAAAGGTTTTCACTTTGTCAAATGTGTTAATTCTATTAACTGATCTCCTTCTGTGGGTGACTTTGGTTAATTTGCTTGTCATACTAATAAAATGGAGATTATGAGCGGGAATTCACGTCTCCAGTTCCTTTCTGTAACATTTTTTGGCCAATTTTCTTGCAGTAGAAGAGCTTGGCGTGGCTTGCGCCAGCTCTAGCTGCTCAATATGATTTTCTTCGGTCTTTTTCCGTTTCCTCATTTCAATGTGAATTTGGTAGTGGCTTCCGGCAATCTCTTCTAAAGTCACAACATTCACATTTTTTCATTACTTTAATTTTAACCTTTGCTTTTAGAGAAAGTAAATAACCCCAAGTTATCAACTGACAGACAGATTAGCAATTAATGCCCACAAATTTCTACTGACTATTGAAATTCGTTACGGTAGTGTGTGAACCCAAGAGTCCGATCCCTTTGTGTCGCCGTGTTTTGGCGTTTGTTTCATGGCTAGAATACTGTTGTTCGCACTATCGCCGCAATGTTATTCATAAATTTATGTACGTACTCTTATTTTTGTTCTGGCCCCGATTTCATTTCTTTTGCTCATAATTACTACATAATAATCTTATCATATTAAAATATGATTTAATCAAATTAAAACGTCGTGTGGACAAAACTATGGGGTTCAAACGTGGCATTACTCAGATGGAAGGGTAGACATTGAAACTATTTTGGCGGCGACTGGCTTTCCAAGTTTGCCTTTTCCGTTTGGTGGTCAACCTCCAGCCAAGATAATCTGCAAAGATCAGTTCTTACGGACCAATGCTCAGCAAAATGTGAGAAGAGAATGAGAACTGACAATTATTGGTTGAAAGAAGCATTTATTTGTCTGGTTTTGTGTCTTTAATGTCTCAACCACCATCACGGCAAGTCCGCCCTGGTACTTGGGTAAAATTTTTACCCCTTTGGTGTTGTAGAGAAAATCACATTCTTTTTTTTTTTTTTAACAAAGATTAATAAAGTTTTAAGTAATGGAAAAGTAAAATTTAAAAACATTTTTCAAATGTATTCTTTTGTTTATTTATTTACTAATGAAAATAACCTAGTGCTATAGCACTAGCGATTATTTCTACTTTTAAAACCAACCAATAAAAGATAAATAATTGTCCCCTCTTAGTTTTATATAAGATTGGAAATCAACAATTTAACAAGAATTAAATAAAAAATGACAATTTTGGAAATAATAAAGTCATGTTGGTATGATCAAGCTGATTAAAATTTAGAATGCGAAAATTATTATTTATGCTGAAAAAAAAAAATTCTATTACAAATAAGTATGTTTACTAAAAAAAAAGAAGTATGTTATTAGTTTAATCTTGTTCTTGTACGTCATGTAGTGCTAAGATTCATAAGGTCTGAAGGCATCTAAATCAACTTTCATACTTGATTTAAGAGTGACTCATTTCTCTTACAATTATTTTGTAATATTAAGGGGGAAAAATTCCCAAAAAATTAAAAAGGAAGACAAAATTATGACCTCATGATAATGCCCTGAGGATAGTACCCCCAAAGTTAACTCTTGGTACAAGTAGACTTCTGCTCTGAAGGCACCAAACGGATAATGTAGTGTGCAACTAGTCATTAATGTGATTTTTTTATTTTTTATTTTTTGAAAGTACCATTTCAATGTAATTTGGTTTTTGAAGTGTTGTAATATGTGAAAAAATAGAATGTTGTCGGGTGTAACTATGTAGTAATAATATAATAAAAATAATAAATAATAATAATAATAATCCCCTATCCCATGAGATATGTTTGTTTTCCTTTTTCGTATGTCCAAATTATAATCATGTTTCCTTATTTATTGAATGTGAATGCATAGCTATTTTCTTAGATGCCTACTATACCCTTATTTAAAGTACTTTGTTATTAAGAAGAAAGATATGTTTGTTTTCGTTTCTCATATGTCCAAATTATAGTTATGTTTCCTTATTGAATTTGAATATGTAGCTTTTTTCATAGATGCCTACTATGCCCTTACTTAAAGTATTTTGTTAGATTAATTAGCACTATCTACCTTCAATCTTTCGTATTTATGCGTTTCTTGTCCCTAACATCTAGAAACTGATATTTTTACCTTCAATTCTCACATTTTTGGTGCTATCTACCATTTTTAACTAAAAATGACTATAATACCTTCTAATGCTAACTAAAAATTTTAGTAGATTAAAAATAAATAAAAACACAATAATAACGTTATCTGGTTACTTTTTCAAAAAAGCCGAATCAAATAAAAATCAAACAAAAAAAAAAGAAATTCAATATCGATAAAAAATTTTCGAACCCATATAAATGCTCTTATGGCACCTTTATGTCCCATGTGGTTGCATGTATGCACAACATGCGCATATATGCAATTACACATGACATACAAAGGAAGCCAGATTTGTTTAAATATTATTGTCAATATTAATAAACTTGTCCGTTTATTTTTATTTACTTATTATTTATTACTTTTTATGTTAATTAAAGTTGGAGGGTATTATAATCTATTTTAGTCTAAAAGGATAAATAGCGCAAAAATATGAGAATTGAGGGTAAAAATACCTGTTTCTAAAGGTTAGAGACGAAAAATGTAGAAATATGAAACGCTAAGAGTAGATAGTGCTAATTAGCCTACTTTGTTATTACGAAGAATACTTATTCAAGATAATGGAAATAATAAACAATATAACACATTTCAATTCAAAAAAAAAAAAGGGAGAGAGAGAGAGAGAGATGTTGCAAAGATAATTTAACCATTTTATGACCATTTCGTGCAAGGGTAGAATATGAAGAACATAGAAAAAGTTTTAATTCCAACCACATGTAATACGTTTTCTTAATTGGTATGAAATATGTGGTTGCGTATTTTAGTGGAACGAAGGGAATATATAATAATAATGATGATGATGTGGTTTGAATGGTGTTGTAATGATTGAATACTCAAATTTTCAAGTAGGAGACCCAAGTTTGAAATCACACATGTAACATCCCGCAAGAATTTAACCCTCAATTATGTTATGTGGTTGTTATTTTTGAAGGCAATAGATCAATTGCTTGAATTGTATTCTTACTCAATTAATGCTAAAGAAAGATTTCGGTCCTTGATCTACATGAATCAAAGTACCATGACCTAATTGAAAGATAGCATAAAATACAAGGATGTCTTGAGTAATAAACAAATACATTAACATTTGTACAGCTCCAGTCACGCCACGTGTCGAGATGTGATTGGCGGAACTCAAATTTTATTAAAAACAATTGAATCTCAACTATTATAAAAAGGGCATATGGGTCCTCAAACTCCCAAAACACCCAACCAACCTCCCTTTGGCCTTTTGAAACTCTCAAATTCGTCCATCTCTATAGTGAAATGGTAATCAACCCTAAAAGCCCACCAAAACCCCTATTTGTCTTTTAAAAAGGGTCCCTTATCATATATAGAAGGATTATAGTTTGAAAAATAGTTTTAATTGAGGAATATCAAGGTTTTAAGGATACTTTTCCACTTGGATTATTCGAAGAATATTTGAGGTGAGTAACACGTGTATTGGTTCTATCCCTTCTATCCCTTGGCTCTCTTCTTATCTTTGTATCTTGAATCTCTCTCTTTCGAAACTTGTGTCTTTCTTTAATTGTATTTGGCTTTTGATGATTGATGGTGCACCATTACTTTAGATAAATGATTGTTCCTTGCTCTTGGGGTATCGTTAGTGGCGCTATCTACCCTTTTTGAATTGTAATTGTAATACCCTGTGGTACTATGAACTTACTGTGTGGTCTTGGTTACTTGTATACTTGTATCGTATGGCTTACAGGTAGAGGCTAAACTAATTATGTGCCCGAGTTTCAAGGTTTGTATCTTTGTCATTTGTTGATCTTTCCTGCATTGTTTTGCGAGGGTCAATACATGTTGTTATTCACTGGGAACTCTGTACTCACTCCCATTTTCTACAATTATATAGGTATTAACTAGTATTTGTGAAGTTTCGCCCTCGATTTTAAATCGAAATACATATTTAAATGCTTCCGCTATTGTTAAAATTGGGGACTTGACAACACCCGTCCTTCCCCTAATTTCCCTCTCATCCTCTATCTTTCCCTTGTATCAAAATAATACAAATATTGGGATTCAAAAAGACACTATAAAATTATGGGTGATGTCGCTGGGTCTTTAGTAAGGTTATTTTCGAGATCGATGCAAAGCAGGTCGTGTACTCTATTAATTTAGCAAGAAAGAATATACCTGATTATGGTTACATCATTTATGACGGCGAGAAAATTCTCGAGCATAAATACATATTCTATTAGTTTTGCCAAAGAGAAGCTAATGCTTCGGTACACGGTGAGCTAGCTCGTCTGTGCTTTAATTTCCCCTCGCTTTTATTTGCGACGAGGCACCTACTTTTTTTGTGCCTTTCTATTAAGTATGACTTGCGTGACATGAATGAAGGATAATCCTTTTTGCCCAAGGAAAAAAAAATTACTACACCATTATTATCAACTAACAGACACTTTATATTCTTTCCAAAAAAACACATATGGCCCTAAAGTCAGCAATTACCGCCTTAATTTCTGTCAATCAAATGCGGTTTTATTTTCCATGCTTGTCCTTCTCATCAGACTCTCCTTACAGTCAATTGGGTTGCATTAGACACGTGTTTAATACATATATTTGCTTTCTCACTGGTATTTATCGACAACGTACGCCACCTTCTCTTGGCCCAGTTAGGAATCATATGGTTTATATCATTATATATGAAATGAAATGTAGTGATATTTGATACGTACACTAAGTAAAAATAAAAATGTATGGTTAATATTGAATTTGTTTTTTTTCCCCTTAAAAAAATCTCCAAAAGAGTACAAACAAGTTCTAAAATATAAACAACATGTATCTGGTTGTAAAACTCGAAAATTTTTATGAAAACGAGGCGAGATTTCATTATATTATATAATTAACATATGTAAAAAGGCGATGGAGGGTTTAGGGCCTTATTTAAGAATTTTAAGCAATTCTCAGTTAAATTTTTAGAAATCAAGATATTATTCGCGTTACAAGATATATATCATGATAATATTAAATAAAAAAATGATAAAATAAGTTAATAACATAAGTATAAACATTGAAAAATACAATTGATGTTGAGTACAATTAAACTGTGATATGGTTAGTAAAAGATGTAATGTCAAAGTTTACGTTTATTTTTATTTTATTTTTCTTTTCATGTTGATTCTAAACAATTTGCAAAATAAAGATCATTATCTATAATCTTTACTCGGTATGACTGTTGTGCCGATATATCAAAAAGAATCATGAGTCGGATCCTTACAAAAAACGACAGGCATTTAGCTAGCTTTTGTTGATTTGATTAAAAATTAGTTTGTAAAAGTTGAAAAATGCATTTATTTGTCTGTTTTATGTCTATCTTTATGACCGTGACAGCATATCCAGTAAAATTTCTGATGAGTAATTATCTACACTAAAAACTTTTATTACCACTTCGATGTTTATATAATTTTCTTTTATATATATATATATAACTATTAATTTGGTGAATTGCATATGTGGGCTAACGCTATATATAGGTTAAAAAAAAAAAAGGAGGAGGAAATTAAACCAGAATTGTGTCGATATTGCCTTTAACTTTTGTTGTGTGGGGTTAAAGCCTTCAATTATTCAATTTGTAACTTTTTATAATTTTATTTAGCACTACTTTAGATATAATTATCAATTTTGAATTATACTCATTAAATAATAACAAATTAAGAAATTAGAATACGGATCACGAAATGTATCTTTGGGACAAAGTAGTAATCACAAATAAAAACAGTACTGTTTCAAGAGTAATGATAAACTTCCATATTAGTTCACCAATTCGTTCACCAATTGTGTATTAACAAGAATGACAAAACTGTCAATTAATTAAAAGTTATAAACCAGTCATCAATGGTTGGCATAGTTACTATATATAAATCACATGTGCTGATAATAATTAGGTTAAAATATTAATTTCTCGCAGCATAAATGTGAAACATGTGATACTGATAATTACTATTGCTATGGTAGGCACTATATCAGTCATAAAAATGCGCAAGGTTTAACCATTGTGTGTGAACTGAACTCTAAACTCTTTGTTATTACACTAGATGACTTGTGGGGATTGGTAGTCGCTTTTTTTCTTGTATTCTTTCTCCCTTCTAGTTCTGAGATGTTTGGTGCACAACAAAGTAATGAGCTGGTTTTTCCCGACCCCTGGAATTTTGAAGACGACAAACTTCTCGAAGAGCTGCTGGCGGATCATGTTTCGTCATTCGGCTATAACGCTCCACCTCCACCAGATCGGAAGAGCACACCTCCACCTGGTGAAGACGATCTAAAAAGAGGCAAACTGGGGAATCATCTGCTGCAACTAGTGCTCAAGGACTCACTAATTATACTGGCAAAGAAATCAAGAATAATACAAAAAGGCAAAGAAAAGCATCTGCTGCAATTAGTATTCAACAAAACATAGATGGGAGTAGTGGCAACGGAATCAAGAATAAGAAAGCCGTTCACAGAGAGATCGAAAAGCAAAGAAGGCAAGAAATGGCTAGGCTTTGTAATTCACTTCGATCCCTTCTTCCTCCCGAATTAATAAAGGTAATCTTCCAAAGCTTTTCCTATTGTATATGCTTTCCCTAGCTAGCATAATATAACTAAACTAATATTATATTCATGGTGGGCTAGGGAAAACGATCACTATCTGATCACATGCAGGAGGCAGTGAATTACATAAAGCACACCCAAAACAACATTGAAGATCTAAATTCCCACAGAGACAAGCTGATCAAGAAATTGGCTAGTAAGACTACTGGTTCTAAGAATGGAAGCTCGAATGTTGGTTCGACTCATTCTATAGTGACGGACCGCAGTAGGGATGGCGTGGAGATTCTGATAAGCAGTAGCCTCAAACAAGAAGAGTTTCCTCTCTCAAGAGTGCTTGCAGAATTGCTTGACAATGAACTAAATGTGGTTAGCTATGTTTCCACTAGGGCAGATGACAAGTCATTTCATAGAATCCAGATTGAGGTGAGAAAATTATTGTTAAGACAAATTAATATCGATCGATCATGTGTATGTATGTGGTATATTTTGTAATTTAAATTCTTGTGTATTTAATTTGATCTTTCTTGCAGGCTAACGGTTTAACAACTGGCGCTCATCTATTGATGCTTCAAGAGAGACTCGCAAATGTTATTGACATGGCTTAGTTCTGTTCTTTCAGAAACTTTAAAATGCCCATTAACGGCCTTGCCGAATAATACCCATGTCTTTAAGCATTATGACAAGTGTCCCATCGGACGTGGGCATTCTTCACAATGCCCAATGTGGCATTTGAATATTTCTCTCTTTCTTTTGTAGTGCTTTGTTTTTTTGGGTATATGGTGATATGCTTTGTAAGAATTCAATAAAATTTTCCTTTTTGTCCGTTAAATTAATTAGCTAATGCGCCCCCAGAGCAATATATTTGCATGTCGTCAGCACAAAGCACAAAATTAGCGAACAATGAACTTTTTAATAACTGCCGCCACCAATGAGGCCTAGCTCATTTGGTCAGGGGATTAGGTTGAGGTAGTACTGAGACTTAGATGTCTCATGTTCGATTCTCTTGTATGAGATATTTCACACATTTGATTATAGTGTGTATTCCCACTATATATGAGTTTGTATTGTCGTATTTGTACTTTTATGATGTAGATTTGTAATTACACTTTCAAAAATAAATAAATTGCCGCCGTGTCAAAAAGTCCGTCCATTAATTCCATAATCATTGGCTTTTCAACAAATTTGACAAATAATATATCACTTGGCGAAGGCAAAAACTGAAAATTACTGGGGATGAAACGGACTAAACATAACTGCATCCTAAATGGAGCCTGAAGTGATAATTTGATTACTTGTTACAAATCTTGGTGCAAAATTTAGATTGAAAATATCGGTGCTAATTTATACATATATCACACAGAGTTTGCAGATAATTTGTATTATCAAAATTAATAAATTAGTTAAATTAATTTAGTGTATGTTTAATTCAATTTATTGTAGTTGATTTATAAAGAGAAATTATAAAGATGTAAAGTGAGTAGTGTAGTTTTAATAGAAATTTGTGGTTATAAATGAGCAGTTGTCAAATTAATAGTCAAGTCATTGATAAGTGTGATTATAATATATTTTAATAAAGGAGGTCAAACTGGGGCCTAATTACAAAGGACATTAATTATGATGGAAAGTTTGTTTTAACAGGTAAAGGTGAGATCCTAAAATTATGACGTTCTAGTACATTCGATATTATACTTTATTGAAAATATATAATAAGCTGATTTAATGGGATTCAAAGTAATTCATATATTTTGTTTTCCAAAGCAAATGATGAGTCGATTATTTATGTATATATGAATATATATGATTCAGGACACAGAAATCCACAGAATAAAGAATAAACAATGTTGTTGTTATTGTTTATTACTATCCATTCCAAAAAAAAGAAAAAGTCACTTATTCATTTTTAATTCGTATCTCCCAAAATATATAGACAATTTCTTTTAAAAGCATAGTTGAATATTAGTTTTTCTTATATTACTCTCATTTAATATGCATTGTTATCAATATAATAAAATAAGATTATTAAAAAGGAATAATAATTAATAAATAAAATGATATAATAGAAAAATGATTTTAAATTTTCTTTTGTAATAATACAATTAAATGAGTTTTTTAAAATCTCAATTGCACACACATCTCTATCGGTTGGTATGTTATTGTACCAAATAGCTGTTACGACAAAATTCCATTCAAATGCCTTGGATTCTCAGTAGCTTTCATAACAGCTAAAAGAAGTTTATTGATAAAGTGCACTTACACGGCGGCACAAGGAATCATGGAGCCAAACAAATATATCTATCAAAAAAGAAATAAAAAAAAAAATTAAGCCCCTTTAATCACATTCATAAGTTTCTCTTGGAGCATCGATAGATCAATGCTAGCCGTTACCCCGTTAGCCTGCAAGATTAATTATCAACGGAAGAATTAATTCGGGCTATACATATATGAGGCAAATTAAATCAATCCAAGTACATATATTTCATGTGTTAATTTTGTATGTTTGTCACCTCAATCTGGATTCTATGATAGGACTTGTCATTTGCCTTTGAGGAAACACAGCTATTAACATTTAATCCCCTCTCAAGCAAATCGGCAAGCATTTTTGAGAGAGGAAACTCTTCCGGTTTGAGGCTACTGCTTATCAGAATCTCCACTCCCTCCACACTGTGGTTCACTATTACAGATTGATCAGTCGAACCAATCTTCATCTTCGAGCTTCCACAAATGGTGCCCACATTCCGCGACTTCTTAATAATTATTAGCTTGTCTCTTTGCGACTTTAGCTCTTGGATGCTGCTTTCCATGTGCTTTATGTAATTCACCGCCTCCTGCAAGTGATCGGGCAAAGACCGTTTTCCCTAGAATATTTAATCTTAATTAGCCCTGGTCAATATTTATATTTAGCCTTACCAAACATGTCAACAAGAAAAGCTTTAATTTAAGCTACGTGCCTTGATGAATTCGGGAGGAAGAAGGGATCGAAGTGAATCACAAAGCAGAGCCATTTCTTGCCTTCTTTGTTTTTCAATCTCTCTATGCACGACTTTCTTCTTCTTGATCTTTTCATCACCATCTAGCTGATCAGTAATTCTCGGGGACGATGATTTTCTTTGCCTTGTCCTTTCGTTGTTCTTGATTGTTTCATTGCCACCACTCCCCGTCGTATTCTTGTTTTCTTCAACAACATTTGCCGGAGATTTATTAATTCTTTCCGGCCGCTTTTTAGATGTATCATCTTTATTATTACTAGGAGCTGCCCCCGGAGCATCATTGCCAAATGACAAAATATGATCCGCCAGCAACTCTTCCAGAAGTTTATCATTATCTTCGAAAATCAAAGGGTCTGGAAACACCAGCTCATTACTCTGTTCTACCGGAAACATCATGCTCGGAAAATGAGAGAGAAGAGATAGCAGCTTCTCTAAAAGGGAAAGCCGACTTAATATTAATGAAGGAGAATTTAACACACAGCAATATGGTTAACGAAAGCTTCTGTATATTCAGACATATATATATATATATAGAGAGAGAGAGAGAGAGAGAGATTAGTCTAAAGCTACCATAGGAACAGGAATCATGCATATGATTCATTAGGGTTCAAGAAAGCCTAAATTAACTCTTATTTTTAATCTAACAATAATTGTTATAAAATATATGATTAATTACTATTATATATTATCATAATTATTATATATTATATAATCGTTGATGATGATTTTGGGTTTATATTAAATGAACGCTAGCCAGCTTGTCGGAAATTGGAACAGTAGTCTGTGTATGTGTGTGAAGTCATTAGGATTGGAGGATCTCATTATTTTTTAAATTAGGGTTTGAGTTCTTCTTGATACTATAATTAATTAATTTGATGGTATTCACAGAGATATGGAGAAGATTACATTATTGATTGGCAACGTGTCAGTTCAGAAAAATGCAAATTAATTCAAACTTTGTGGGCTGGTGCCGTATTGCCTGCACCCCTGCCAGAAAACTAATTATTACTACTTATGAGGACTCGTGTATATATAGACAGTGCTACAGTAGTTTACATATCATGATCATCATATTCAACTTCTATAACCGTGCTACCCAAATGAATACAAAATTTGAAATAAAATTTAACGCAAAATACACTTCGTACAATTCTATTTTTCACACGTCACATCATTATTTAAATTAAAACAATAATAATCACATTGACCATATGTATATCTTTGTCAAATTAAAGTATTTATGTTTTACTTTTTATTGATAAAACATAAGTTGATATATATTGATATATGAATCTAAACTTTTAAATAGTCTTGATTAGATTCTTTTGGGTGAGCTGCGATTGGGATTTCTCATGTGATCATGAGTCATGATAATACCATGTCCCCTTTTTCCTATTTTTACACTTAAAACCAATCATGGCTTGAAAAAGTGAACAAACAATTGAAAAGGCAGGAAATTAAAAAATAAGTAAATATGTACTCTGTTGATTTTATAGTTTTGAACTAATTAGTTAGGTCAGTGACATTTTTTTTTTTGTGAAAGGGGTTATGTCGTGATATTTGATAAAAAGATAAAGCCGAATAAAATCGTTAGTTTAAATGCATTATATTAAACCCAAGCGTAACGTAGGTGGCCGAATATCAATTAGTTTAATTAAGAATGGAGCCAAGTTAAAGACCTGAGGAGAGGCCCCGAATGTTTAGACGTTTTCAAATCTTTGATTCCTTATTAACGTTAAATTATTCGATTCATAAAGAAACACATTTCTTTTTCTTTTTTCCCCTATTGAAATTGATGTCTTGCAAATTAACAGTTTTGATGTTCATTCATTTATCACACGTTCCTACCTGCCTGCATTAATACTAGGGGAATCACTGACATGTTGCAGAACGAAAATTAATAAATTAAAATATCTTGAATAATTAGACCAAAAAAAAAAAAAAAAAGAAGGCCCAATTGGTTTCTTCCCCTCATTGAAACGAAAAATTACTTTATTGCATATCATAGTGAACTAGTACAAAGATAAATTACTTTATTGTTCGTCTTCCAATCAATAAAACTACAGGAACCACAACCATAAAAAACATATGCAGTGTTAGTCCACATGCAGTGAATAATAATGTTGTTATGTGGACTGTCTTGTCCAATTTCAGTGTTCATTAAAACATGTTTAAAAAAATAGCCATGCAGATCACTCCATGCATATTTTTTTATTTTTTCAAGATTTTGGCAAGTAACGAAAAATTTTTGCATTGTACATAGGACATTAATTGAAATGAGATTTGACAGAGTCACCAGTCCGGATCTAGTGTTAAATATTTTACATCACAAAATATAGATCAAGTATTTTGCAAGTTTGACAACTGTCATGCATTCATATCGATCTAGGAAGAAAATGTAGTTCTATTAGTGTTAGAATTTAAGTTTGAACTTGTCATTTATTTCTATTAAGATTTTAATTGTTTTTCTTATTTTGGTTTGATTTTAATTTCTTTTTTGATATTTTACTTGCTTTTTAAGACATACTAGAATTATGTAATATTGCGTATTTATAAAAGAGTGTGTAATTTATAAGAGAGTCTGTATAATTTCAATGCATTCTATTATTCAATAATCAATACAATTCGTGATATTATTCTTTTATTGCTGGGTGGATTCTAGTCTTACAAATTTCGAGATTTCGTGCTGTGTCCAATACTAAGGCATTATTTAAATTATTTTTATTACTTGATTCCAAAAATGGAGCCAGCTTGAATTTAGTCAAGTTGAAAATGATTAATATCATCTCAAATCATGTTCTAATTAACGTGTATCCTCTGGTGGGTTGGTCAACCAAATGAAAGAATTAATTAATTTCTTATACAGGATTATATATATTTTTTAATACTACATGAGGTCTGTAGGGTAAGGGAATTGAACACTGATAAATGGTATGAAAGTACACTTCAATGTCATTAGATTACATGAGTCTTGTGTGTAGAGAAGATTATATATATAATGATTAGTCTTTTATAAAATTTATTTATTAATTGAATTTAATCATATAGACACACAAATACTAAATTTATGAGCTTTTCTATTGACAGTCGGACTCTGTGTGGCTCAATACATGGAGCTCGATATGGCTTAGTAGAAATCAACCTAAATTTATTGTTTGTAAGGTTTTTCATATAACGTTTTAAAAGATTACATTAAATTTTGCATACACAAATTAATGTCTGAATTGATTTAAAAAAGAACATTATTATTTCTAAAAGAGATCTAGAATACTTTTCAGAGCATAATTATTAGCGTCGGAGTGGATTTATAATAATTCTGTAAATTTTTAATAACTTTCTTGTAATTGATTATCTAATATTCAAATTATCAATAGTGGTTGGAAAAGAGTATTGAATATACAATGCAAATGTTGATCAAATATTTATTTGAGTATATATTGAATATAGTAAAGTCACATATTAATTTGTTTTGAGTGAATTAAATTGTGCACCAATGTATATGCATGTACCATGCAAATTAACGTTGATTGCTTGTTTCTTTTGTTCAATCAAATAAAATTATAAAAGAACAGTAAAGTTCAAAGTCAAAATCATCTTCTTTTGGAAAAGTTTCGCAAGTGACCTAAGATTTGTAATCATATCCACACTTGTTGTGTACCATCATTTTATTCTTTTTATTCATTTTCTGACATTATTACAAGGGAATTATAAGAAATGGTAACTGAACCATTGACTAAGTTTATAAATAACCAACAAGGATGTCATTAAACTTCAAAGGTCTTGAGTATCTCCTTTTTATTCTAAAATTCTCAAAAAAAAGAAAAGAAATGGTTTCTCTTTGGGGGGGGGGGGAATCTTCGTTTCCCTTTTCATTTTTAATTATTATTATATTTTATAATTTTTGTAACATATTATATTACTACATTCCATTATTAATTTGTATGTTAAATTCTTTTTGTGCGTAGACATGGTAGACATGGTGTGTCATGCAGTATAGGAAACTAAAAGAAGTGCAAGTAAAAATAAAAGAATTACAAAATGCAAGTTATTGTTGGAATTTTTCCTATTCTGTTCTGAACCATTCAGAGATCACAGAATGGTTTTACTTTCCTCCCTTATTTTTATCTGATGTGTTATTGACTGATTCTATGATTGAATAAATCTATTCCCTTAAAAAAATAAATTGGAAAATTTAATTTACTCTATTATTTTCTTTCTCCTGTGGAATGAACTTCTGCTAATTAAATACCTTTATTAAAAAAAAAAACATGTTCGTAGGATGTCAAAGAAAAAATATATATTAAAAATTTTGATTAATGATTAGTATCATGGTTGAAGATTAATTATTTGCAGTAATACAACATGAAGACATATGATATGATGGTATCAGATTGTTTATATATATATATATATATTATCAATAATCTATAGAAAACATGTCGGTCCACGAGAGTGATTTTTTCTAAATAGTCGCCAAATCTTTCTAATAAAGAGTCGCCAAAATCAAGTGCGATCAACTCATGTCTGTGTGATTGTCACTGGAAGAGTCTCCACTAATAATAATTTAATTAATTAATTAATTAATTAATTAGAGAGCCACCAAAGATCTCAAACCCTAAAACACATTATCTCCCTCTCTTCAATTATTGATTATGCAAATTAATTAAATATAATATAGCATGAGAAAGATTGTTCTATGGTGATCAACATTGAATCATTTTAAATCATATCGATCATATATAGAGACACGCCTTAATTGTCACGCCTTCAAATCTAAAACCTTACTGTCTCAAAATATCGGTAGCGGAAGTATTTAAATGTATAAATATATCTCGATTCAAAATCGATGGCGAGACTTTATAATTAATACGATTCAAAAGTATTGAGACATTTTCGCTACGCACTCTGATAATTAAGTGTTTGTGGGCTACCCACAATGAAACATTGGCTACACACTGAAATCTCAAGCACATCACTAGTTTAGCCTCTACCTATAAGCCATACGATACAAATATATAAAATAATCAAGACCACATAACAAGGTCATAATGCCGTAAAACAATACAAATACAATGCAAAACGGGTAAACTGCGCCACTAGTAATGCCCAAGCACAAGAAACAATGGTTTATCCAAAGTAATGGTGCACCGTCAATTATGAAAGGTCAAATACAATTAAAGGAAAGCACGGGTACCAAAAGAGAGAGGGAGAGCAGAAAGAGAGAGCCAAGAAATAGAATCATTATACGTGCTACTCACAAAGAATGCTAAAATGATTTAAACATGCGTATCAGGAGAGGAAGAGAGCCAAGACATACCACTACTAGAAAATGCAAGATTAACAACAGAATTTTAGTAACATAACCAATTCCATTAATATTAGCAATAGAATAGTAACAGAGCGCGGATTGCCACGTAATTAGTAACAGAATTATTTTGTTGCTAATTTTTCGTTACTAACCCGTTACTGAATAGTAACGTATTACTAACAGAACGCGTATAGCCACGGAATTAGCAACAGAATCACTTCTGTTGCTAGTTTTTCATTACAAATCTGTTACTAAATAGTAACGGAAACAATTTGTTACTATCAGTAACGGATTGCCAACAATTTCGTAACGAATATGGTTGGGGAAAAGTACGAAAACATACTTTATATAAATTATAGGGCAACATATTAACAAAGATATATAGTAGCTTGATAGTTGAGACTTTACTCGCCAACTACCAAGGCTAGAGTTCGAATCCTCACAAGAGCAATAGGGGAAATTATTTTCTTTTAAAATTCTAGTCCACAATTAGTAATGGAATTGGCAAAAAAAGTTTGTTGTTAATTAGTAACGCTTTTATCCGTTAATAATTTAGTAAAGACTTTCTCTGTTACTAATTTGGTAACGGAAAATTAAATATGTGGCTAAATTAGCCACCATGAAATTAGAAAGGGATTTAGTATCAGAACGTTTCCGTTATTAACAATTCATTAGCCACAGATTGACCCATTTAGTGACGGAAATTTCCGTTGCCAATCATTCAATTTCTTGTAGTGTACGTTACTCACCTCAAAGATTCCTCGAATAATCCCAAGTGAACAAGTGTCATTAAAGCCTTGATATTCCTCAATTAAAGCTATTTTTCGAGTTAGGATCTTTCCATATATGGTTAAGAGCCTTTTAAGGGTGGTGTTTTGGTGAGTTTTAAGGGTTATTATTCACTCTTCAATAGGTATGGACGAATTTTGGGAGCTTTCGAGAGAGAGGGCGGGTTAGTTGGGTGTTGAGAAGACATTGAGGACCCAATCACCCTATATATAATAGTTAGGATTTAGTTGTTTTCAATAAATCTTTAAATTCCGCCAATCACGTCGCGACATGTGGCACGATCTGGGGCCGTACTCATGTTAGTGTGACTTGGAAAAATAAGGTTCGCTCGTTTATTGTTCAAGAAGTCCTTATACTCTGTGTCTTATTGTAATTTATTCACCGAACTTCGATCTTTGTCAATCAAGAACCACATATCTTTCTTTATTGTCATTAAAGTGATAATCTCAAGATCTTCCAATGTAATTAGAGCAATTATTCCATCATCATTGACTACGTAGCTTTATTGGGGGTTAAATTCTAGAAGGATGTTATATTAATAGTGTAAGAAAAGTCGTTCTACTCGAGTTCAACGTAATATATCATATCAAAGACGCTTTAGACTACATATCATGATCCATGAAGACCATGAACTAAATGAGATGTCTGGTGTGATGTAGCATGCTCATATATAGACCACGCAAGCGTATGATACCATTTTTAGCATCAAATGTTTGATTTTATATAATTTCCCCTTCAAGAAGCCCGTCTTAAAGTGACCAAAAACTAGAGGAAGACCCCACTCAGATGCATTTAGCTTATCCTTCCATTTTGCTCCGCATTGGCCATTGATAAGTATTATGGAGTTGTTAACAGGACATGCAAACAACAAAAACAAATGAAATCATTCTGTTAAAAATGGCCAGTAAAAAAATAATTTAACCATTTTATTACCATTTCTTGCGAAGGGTAGAATATGAAGAATATAGAAAAAGTTTTAATTCCAATCACATGTAATTTCTTTTCCTTAATTTGTATGAAAATATGTGGTTGCCTATTTTCATGGAACGAAGGGAATATTTAATAATAATAATGATGATGATGTGGTTCGAATTGTACTGCGATGTTTGGATACCCAAATTTTCAAGTTGGATACTCAAGTTCGAAATCACACTCGTCCCTCCCCTAATTTCCCTCTCCTCCTCTGTCTTCCCCTTGTATCAAAATAATAGTCCAATTATTGGGATTCAAAATATACTAATTAATACTACTATGATCAACTAACAGACACTTGTATGATCCTACAGTCAGCAATTAGTCAATTACTGCGATTTCTGTCATTTATCAAATGCGGTTTTATTTTTTATGCTTGTCATCAGATTCTCCTAACAATCAATTGGGTTGACTAATGCATATATTTGCTTGCTCACTGATATTTATCGACAACGTCACCTTCTCTTGGCCCCGATCGGAATCATATGGTTTATATCATATATGGTAAAATTTGATAACTAGAGTAAAATGTAGGGTTAATATTGATTTTTCAAAAATTTTAAACAATTCCGACAGTGAAAAACTTTTAAAAATCATGATATTATTCATTACAAGATGTCATGATATAATATAACGTTTAAATAAAAAATGATAAAATAAATAACAATGTAAGTGTAAACATTGAAAAATACAAAAGATGTTTAGAGATCGAAATTGTGATAAATAACAAAGCTTACCTTTATTTTTTTCCACTTTCTTTACTTGATGAATATTGTGCAGATATATCGTTGGATCCTTTCAAAAAACGACAGGCATTAGCCAGCTTTTGCTGGTTTGATTAAAAATTGGTTTATAAAAGTTGAAAAATGCACTTATTTGTCTGTTTTGTGTCTGTCTTTATCACCTTGACAGCAGCATGTCCGGTAAAATTCCAGTAAAATTCCTGATGAGTAACTGAACTTTTATTACCAATTTGATGGTTAGATACTTTTATTTCTTTCTTTTTTTAGATAATTCGCATCATGACAGTATAAGTACATATAGATATATATCCTTCTGAAATACAGCGCAAAAAACCAATCAATAATACAAACGCCCTATACATGAGATTACAAGAAAACAAACTCTATGAGACTACAAACTACGTACATATAAAATGTAGACAAACTCTCCCCAAACATGAGGGAATCAAACCTGGGACCTCTCCGTCCCAGAGCCTCAATCTTACCCCCTAACCAAGGGCTAAAGCCTTCATTGGCTTCTTTCTTATGTGTGTGTGTATATATATGTGTGTGTGTATATATATAAAGGCAAAAATTTAAGAAGATATACATAATTATTTGGTAATTGGTGCATCTGAGGCTAACGCTATAGGTTTAAAGGGGGAGGGGGGGGAAGGAAATTGAACAAGAATTGTGTAGATGCTTTTAGTTTTCGCAACAAAGTAATAATAGATAAATATGTAATCAGATTCGAACGTGAGACCAAGACTTTTTGATAAATATTATTGTTATTCTAAAACCATTCTTCTTCTTAATTAGAATTTAATTTGTAATTTTCAATTTTAAATTTATTTGATATAATATAATTATGTAAATTTCTAAGGATTTCTTTAATTTTAGTTAGCTAATGAATTTTAGTGAATTTTTAGTTCAAAATTACAAGCTTCATCATAATCTTCAAGAAGAACCACGGTAGGGGAAAAATATAATTGAGAAGCTAACGAATGTCATATACTTTTTCCATTTTTTTTCAAGTTATTTCTATTTTTGAAGGTCAGTGTGTGTATGTATATTATCCCTCCGTCCTAAATTTATGATCCATTTTTTTCCCTTTTATGTTGTTTCCAAATATATTGTCTTCTTTGCCCAGTGAAAATTCTAATTTTCTTTTTTTTTTTTTTAGATTAGTTTACTAATCTACCCATATTTAATACTTAAATATAACTATCAATTTTAAATTATGCTGATTAACTTAGGACAAATTAAAAAATTAGAACACAGATATCACAAAATATTTTTTGTGATCACAAACAAAAAAACAGTAGTGTCCAATGCCCATCACCTTTCTGTCATTCACTTAATTAAAAGTTATAAACCAGTCATTGATTATTGAAACAGGTACTACATCTTAATCACATGTGCTGATAATAATAAGGTTAAAATATTAATTTCTCGTAGCATAAATGTGAAACATGTTATCCTACTATACTATTGCTATGGTAGACTGATTGGGCTCTATATTAATAGTCATAAAAATGTACAAGGTTTTATAACCATGTGGTGTGAAGTGAACTCTAAAAAACAATTTTTTATTACACTTGACGTGGGGGAACTGGTAGTCGCTTTTTAATTTCTTGTATTCTTTTCTCCCATCTGATCAGATGTTTGCTGCACAACAAAGTAATGAGCTGGTTTTTCCCGACCCCTGGAGTTTTGAAGACGACAAACTTCTCGAAGAGCTGCTGGCGGATCATGTTTCGTCATTCGGCTATACCGCTCCACCTCCACCTCCACCTCCACCTAGTGAAGATGCTGCTAAAAAGAGGCAAACTGGGAAAACATCTGCTGCAATTAGTACTCAAGGACTCACTAATTATACTGGCAAAGAAATCAAGAAGATTACAAAGAGGCAAAGAAAAGCGTCTGCTGCAATTAGTATTCAAGAAAACATGGATGGGAGTAGTGGCAGCGAAATCAAGAATAAGAAAGCCGTTCACAGAGAGATCGAAAAGCAAAGAAGGCAAGAAATGGCTAGGCTTTGTAATTCACTTCGATCCCTTCTTCCTCCCGAATTAATAAAGGTAATCTTCCAAAGCTTTTCCTATTGTATATGCTTTCCCTAGCTAGCATAATATAACTAAACTAATATTATATTCATGGTGGGCTAGGGAAAACGATCACTATCTGATCACATGCAGGAGGCAGTGAATTACATAAAGCACACCCAAAACAACATTGAAGATCTAAATTCCCACAGAGACAAGCTGATCAGGAAATTGGCTAGTAAGACTACTGGTTCTAAGAATGGAAGCTCGAATGTTGGTTCGACTCATTCTATAGTGACAGATCGGAGTAGGGATGGCGTGGAGATTCTGATAAGCAGTAGCCTCAAACAAGAAGAGTTTCCTCTCTCAAGAGTGCTTGCAGAATTGCTTGACAATGAACTAAATGT
>CAVNYN010213426.1:0-29098 GCA_963692815.1 Nyctanthes arbor-tristis
GAGAGAGAGTCAAAGATCTGTTACTCACCTTTTTATTTCCCAAAGATGGCTTGAATAATTCTAATGTAGAAAATTGCCTCTAAAGTCTCGCTATTCCCCAATAATAGCTATTTTTCAAGTTAGAATCTTTCTATATATGGTAAGGAGCTTTTTTCAAGAGACAAGTAGGTATTTTAGATCGATTTTAATGGTTGTTTTCCTTCCCTTAATAGGTATAGATGAATTTTGGTAGAAAAAAGATAGTTTTGGGTGTTGGCAAAAGTTGGGGGACTTTGAGGACCCAATTGCTCTATTTATAATAGTTAGAATTCAATTATTTTTAAATCTCATTTGAATTCCACCAATCAGAACAAGACATGTGGCACAATTTGGCGTCATACATTTTAAGAGGTGACCTGGATTAATATAATTTATTTATTTATTGTTCAAGAAGTCCTTATACATTGTATTATCTTGTAATTAAGTCACTGTATTTTGATTTTTGTGAATACAGGATCACATTCTTTCTTTAATTGTTATTTGAGTTACAAATCTTGAAAATTTCCAATATAATTTAAGCTATTATTCTATCTCTGTCAAATATAATGATCATATAGCATAATTGTGGATTAAATTATTATGGGATGTTACAATGTTGGCCCGTCTATTTGAAAATTTATTAAAAATTGATAGGTCCCTCCTTTTATATGTAATTAGGGACAGGAGACCTTGCTATAGTTTCTTGAAGGACTAAAATGTTACCCATAATAATTCAATATTTTACTCCACTAATAATGATTAATGGATAATGTAAAATGATGATGATGGTGGTGGTGGTGGTGGTGGTTAATGGGAGAACTTGTATGTTATTTCATGACAAGTCAACAACCAAGCTCCACAATTCGGATACGTAGGTGATAATTGGGTTGTACTACACAAACACAATTTTTAAACACATTATTTAATATAAATGTATTTAACAACATTATATTTTTTTACATAACACATCACTTTTTAGATCAATAATCATTACGTGATCATTACTTAAGCACTGGCGGAGCTAGGGGGCCATGCTGGGCCCCGGCCCCCTCAAATTGGAAAATTTGCATTTAAGTTTGTTTTTTTTTAAATATTATATGTAAAGGTAATTTAGCGTTGTGTAATATACGGCTCACCATTTCGGCCCAATCCTATAATAGCTTCTAGTTACGCCATTGTACTTAAGAATGTCCGTGTTTGCATCACTCACTGTGGCGGTTAAGTATTTTTCAATATAATTAGAACTATCTCGCGTTTATTATGTTCAAATGGCTTTTATACCATAATAAAACACTTTTAATTTCCTTTCAGAAAAAAAAAAAGACACTTTTAACTTTCAAAATAATAGAAAATTGTTAACAAATAGTTCTATCACGTACCAATACATATAAAAGTTGGTTGACTGATTAAACACATATGTTACTACATTATAAATGTTACTATTAGTGTTGCATATATGTGTGGAGTACCCTTCTAGCGTGATTGAGCCAGCGGCTCAAATGGGCACAACTCTGACTAATTACTCACTATAGGAATAGTAGTGGAGCGAGGTTGTATTAGAAGGGTGGGCTAGAAAGGTGAGTCATATAGCACACAAGACTAAGAGCATGTTTGATCATCTTTATTCTCTCAATTTATAAATTTACCTACCACTAATTTGATAAATGTTCAATTACAACCGCACATTTCACATATTTTTACATTTTCAATACACATTTCACATCTCTCTTTATTCCGATCTCCAAATAAAGAGCATCAAACAAACTTTAAATTACCCTTTATATATAATTTTATTTTTTTTTTACAAGTTTAAGAAAAAAAAATCCAATTTTTGCTCTTTTTTTTTGAGGGGTGGGGATGGGGAGCCCACCATGGCCTCCCTAGCTAGCCCATGATAGGAGGGTAGTTATTTGTTTTTTATTAGTTGCTTTTAAAAATGGGGCTACTCATTGATATAATAAGGAACCAGCAGCTGACACTAGAATATTTGCATTACATATCTAAATATAAAAGCATGATTAATGTACGGGGCCTTGGTTTACATATATGCAAATAATATAAAGGTGTAAAATTCTATTTTTGGAGGGGGAAAGCTAAATGAGGGGCCAAATTAGCATTTTTCCTCCTCATTGAGTTTGTCCCGGTTTTTTCCTTACACATTATTTAAAAATAGGTTTGTTCGCTTAGTTTTTCCCCTTGACTTTTTTCCCCTTGATTTTTTCCCCTTACATTAATATTGCTCAAATGTAACCAAAGTTTAGTAAAAGGAAGGAGGGGGGAGAGAGAGAGAGATCTTTTCGAATATTTGCAGAAACGTTTTTGTTGAAGGGGGGAAGTCTAGTAGGGAACTAGCATTAAGGTTGGGAATTGTCGAAGAAGTCCATATTTAATTTGTGAAAGAAAATGAAAATTGTCAAAATAATCTATTATCTTTATATAAAAATAAAAAATCTAAGGAACTCTTTGAAAGTTTTGACTTTTAATGTTAACACGGATGTAACTAGAGTTTGTATTAAAGAATTTTAACTTTAATAGTCAAATTATTATTTCAAGAAAAATGTTATGTAGCATTAATAGTGTTTGGTACCTGTCTAAGTGACAATTAAGATGACATTAAATAATAAATTAAATTAAATGTATGAATAAAGAGCTCACTTGATTTAAATTATATTATTTAATGTTACATTGATATGACATCAGACACCAATAATACTAAATAATACTCCTCGATAATATGGTGATCACAAGATAAACATACTATCCCGACATTAAAACCAGCCACAAGGCACTCAAAAAATTAGCGGCCCCATGCCAAAGCATCTTGACCTGTGATCATCATCTAAGTATCTCCAATGCTTTAGTGTTAGTGTATGGTCCAAAGAAGAGAGAGGAAGATAAAAAAAAAAAAATTGTGAGCCCCATGTTTTTTAATTTTCTTTCTTAATCACTTTTCTCTCATTTACACTAATTTTTTTTTTATTATTTTACGTGCAAAGTCTAAAAATCGACTTTCATCCAAAACTTCTCCACTATTACTTTATCATTATTTTCAAATTTCTATTTATCTATATCTTCTTTTTCAATTTCCCCTCATTTAACTAAACACATTTCCATTCATTTTTAATTAAAAAAAAATCTATTTCTCTCTATTCTCTCTCTCTCTCTCTCTCTGCCCATAACCCAAGATCACAACTACATGCATTAGAGATGCTGTAAAGTTTTTTTTTTTTATTACAAATGCTATAAAGTTACTTCTACGGAAATTGTCCAGAGAATTTGCAATTCAAAACTGGTATTGCAATTTAGTGAAAATTAATCCATTTTTGAGTCACATGCAAAGAATTTTGTGACTCTCTTATATACCAACAAACTATTAAGCACTCTACATACAGGAACACTTGTATTTCAATGAGAAAATTTTAGGGCAATCAATTATACAGTTTATTTTCTTCTCAAATTCGCAGCATGTGGATGATGGCCGAGCCACTTAAGGGCCAGTGGGGTCTTTGGCCCAATTGAAATTTTACTTTTATATATTTTTTAACTTTCAGTTATTTTTCTTTAATTGGTTTTGTAATGATAATTAGTTTTGTAATAATAATTTGAGATAAGATATGTGTTTAAATAGTTAAATTGAATAGACAATTTAAAATTAAGTTTTGTGTTGAAATTTTGAACTTCAAACTATAAAAACTTTACAATGTTATCAATGCTATTATTATTATTAAAAAATTTAATGTTTAAGGTTCTTGTATAAAATTATGCAAACATGAAGATAATATATTTGTAAATTGATAATGGTTTGATCACGTGTAAAAGTGGCATTAGTCGTTTATTTTTATGATCATGCTTTCTTTTATGAAACAAAATAAGTTACACCCGACTACTTAAATGTTTAAATTTCATCTCCTCCTAGACATCTAGTGACATTATACCACAAGATGTGGAAGAGAATAGAACTAGCTAAAAGTTTGTCACTACCGCATTAAATTTTATTTCTGGTTCTGCTACTACACATTGTGTGATGGCTTACCTCATCAATCGTAGCTGTCAATTTTTGGTTCCCCTACGTGACACAAATTTAAAAAGTAACAAGATTTGGAGGGGAGCTATAATTGGTCATTGTGCTAAAAAGCTTGCCTAGCGACGCTTAGGAGGCGCTTAGGCTTAAAACTTGGGTTCCACACTTCGTCGTGCTTTGAGATCGGAAGAGCGTCGTGAGGGAAAGAGTGTAGGCAATGGTGTATCCAGCATTGGTGCGCTTAGATGCGTATAAGCTCAATGGTTAGTCCTGACGCTTTCCACCTAGAACACTTTCTAGAACACTGTAATTGGTTATCAAGCAGATTCTAAATTAGTTCATTATCACAAGGGCAAATTGTACAATGAAGCAAATTATAAAACAAAATTACAAATCATAATGGCTTTTAATGCCTGAAAATTATCTAATATGATACATATGTCACCATATGGTAGTATATAGCTGTGTAATATGCATCAAGGCACGCTATATAGTTGTAATTTCTCATGTGACGCGCTCCAACTATATGGTATCGCATATTGCACTAGAACATGAATACCATAATGCCCCAAATGATGAGGATTGTTTGTGGACCAATTTTTCCCACCTGGTCTCAGAGACCAACAATAGTATTTTTGTGAAAGACCCTTTTGGGAGTTGGGTCAAAGTATACACATGCTACCAGATTGGGATGCCCATATTAAACAAATTTTATAAAACTGTATGCATGCCAAACCAAATAGACGCCTAATTTGTGCTACCAAATTTGGATAATTGAATCATTTCCATTCATTTAGCATTTTAATTCCATTTTTAGTTATATGTCTAAGAATAATATTTAAAAAAAAAATATTTCTCAATCTGCCATTAACGGGCCATAAAAATAAAGTATTGTTGGGGAGCTTCTGAATGGAATTTATAAGTTATTGAAGTTTTTATCTTTTCGACTATTTTTATGCACAAAGCAAGCAGATGATTGAATGAAGATGCAGGGGAACTCTCTTCTAACACAAAGGTTTTATGATTATGTTAAATTTTCTGTAAATTCATCAACTATGTACTGTCAGCTGCAGTTAAGTAAACGCGATTTGAACTTATGGAATCGGGGATTTTCGTGTTCATTTGCTACCAAGCCTTTTGCTTCTGCTCGCAGAAGAGGGTTTTTGGTATTTAAGGTGAAGTAGTTCCACTTTTGCTTTGATATGCTTCGTTTATTTGAACATGAACACTTCTGAATTTAGATAGGCCAATTTTCGATTCCTTTACAGCATGTTCTGTGTTTCTATGGGTGCTGATTTTGTTAATTAATGGTTTGTGTAAGAATTTTTAGTCGGTTTTTCTTGCTTGTCTGCCTTCACTTCCATTGATTCGTCGACTTGAAGTTTCTGACCTAACTAAGAATTGTTCCCAGATCATTATTTTATATAAACAATAATCTAGCTTGTGTTTGGATTGCAATGAACAGTGACGGGGAAAACACTGGTAAAGTAGATTAGAGAGAAGATTCTATGCTATGCTTCATCTCAACCATTACTGGAGAGTGGAATATAGCCATTCATATTATGAATTTGAGCTTTAAGGTTCAGTTTATAAAATACTGGAATGAGTATTCCAGCCATAGTATTGGCTCTTCCGATCTGTTACATCCTTTGCTAAGACTTTCTGTCATGAACTAATTTTGGTGAGATTATACACAACCATGGCATCCATTTAAGACTTTTAGAAGAATAGTGCAGTGATGATATCGATGTTACAACGTGGGATTAATGTAAGAGAGATTTGCTGACCCATGACACTGGTCCCCCTATATTGTCTTTGGCTTCTTCCGTCAGCAGGCAATCCTTCCACTCAGCTCCTCCCCTTTTATAAAAGCCAGAGAGGGAATTTTGTTAATTGTAGTTGAAATTTTCAGATAAATGCAACTGCTGCTGAAACCGATGAACCAAATTGGTGGGAAAAGAGTGCAGGCCCAAATATGATTGACATTCATTCAACAGAGGAGTTTTTAGATGCCTTAAGTCAAGCTGGTGATGGATTAGTTGTTGCTGAATTCTTTGGCACATGGTGTGCATCTTGTCGGGCTTTATTTCCCAAGGTAAGTCTACCGACTCTACTCTTTGATCAATATCATGGTCTCTACAGCACTATACTTGAAGTTCAGGGTCTTAACTCTTCATAGTGGTTGATCTTTTTCTGCTTTCGGAAATCATCTATAAAGGACTAATGCACCGTTACTTCTGCTAAATTGCTTTTATTTATTCACTTATGGTAAGGGAGGGATGTACATCGACTAACCGTATTCATGGTTCAGTAATATCATGACCTCTTATTCTCCTTTGCCTAGATAACTACATGTTTGCATCTGGACTGCACTACCTTTGGCTTGTCTAAAATTTTCTATCTGCTGAAGTATACACTTCTTTGATTTTTCTTATATGAAACACTCCTTTGTTTCAGCTTTCCAACTTCAAAATTTGTGAATGCCTTTCAGTTGGGATTCCTTTTACTCTGGTTGCATTTTTATCTGATTCAGTGTAAAATTTATCATTGTATGTCTTAATAATATTGCCAAACTTCTTGTCTACATTTGATCCCTCATATAATTTTTTCCAGCATTTTACATTCTAATATTCCTTGAATTTAGATCTGCAGGATTGCAGAACAGCACCCAGAAATCATCTTTCTCAAGGTGAATTTTGACGAGAATAAGTCCTTGTGCAAAAGTTTGGACATAAAGGTCCTTCCATATTTTCACTTGTATAAGGGAGCTGATGGCCTGCTGGAATCATTTTCATGCTCTATTGCAAAAGTAGGACCGGTTATCTTTCCTTTTATATCCTAGATCTTAACATTGTATTATTGGTTGCATCAGTTTCGAATCTTTTTTTCCTTGAAAAACGTTGGCTCTGATAGTATGAAGAGTTGATGAGATTTAATTCTTGACCTGTGATGAATGAATGTGAATTAATGGATGCTAGGTTTATAGAGGAAAGGGAGAGTGCTTAATCTTGTTTCACAATGCATTTCTTGTATCTCATCTATGCAGTCACTTTCATTCCGCAGTAAGTTGGTTCATTTAATATAAGTTACTTTGAAATCTTATGCAGCTCCAGAAATTGAAGGATGCCATTGAAACCCACAACAAAGCTGGTCACAGCAAATATCTCTTGAATGATAATGGTGATGGAAGTCAAGATTTTCGTGTAATATCCACAGCTCCTGAAGACAAAGAATTGTAATCTACACTTCCATACTGTATCATATCACTGCCAACCTAGTTTATGTTATGGCTTTACTGTTATTTTGTTCTTGGGAACAATAAAGAAAAGATACGCCTCAAGAACACTAAAGAAAAAGTTCCCTTCAAAATGTGTACACACTACATTGTAAAAGGAACCAGAGTTAGTTAGATGTTTGTGCTTTCATAATATACACATAAAAAAAGTGGCTGAGAGGGACTCTACTCGATTATCTGCCTTGATTATCTGCTGTAAGTTAATAAAGAAAAATGAGGCTGATGTAATTGTCTGTTCCATTTTTTGCCCTTTATTTTGAACAAATATTCTACCGTTCTATTTACAGGGATCAAATGTTGGGATCGAAAGATTAGATGCATATTGTCTGTATTTGAATGAATGCAGCAGAAAGCAATGTTATTGCAAGGTAAATAATATGGGTTAGGAAACAGATGTTCTTTTTTCCTATGTAGTGAATATGGATGGTAAAACTTTTGATCTTTTCCCCCTTACCGGTGTTTTTGTGTCTGGAAAATGACCATCGCTGCCTACTAAATCCTCAACAGAACCCTCTTCTGTCACACTAACAGGATAAGTGACTAAATGCACCCCTTTCATAACCACTATTTCATCTTCACTATAAATTTTCCACATCTGATCCCCTATAGAACGGATGATTTGCACGCACTCTGCGCTCTGAGGGATTTGGAATACCTCATCTGCCTGTCTGGTATGCTCATACCATAGTGACATTCGGAATGTACGAATATCTCCATTGTCTATGCAGTTTTCTCCATTTCTGGACTGGTAACATCCAATTGCAATCTCAGTGTCCCTTTGTCCATCCATCGATCTCTGATTCACATTAGCCGAGCCTATAAGCAGATAAATATCGTCCACTGCACACGATGCAAGAAAATGGGTGTGGGTTAGTATAGTCGAAAGGTGCTTATGAAAATGCATATATATTAGTATAAATTGCTAATATTTTCTACCTATCATAAGCTTGGAATGGACATAAACCATGAATCTCCTATGTTTTTGAGCATTCCAGTATTGTGTTGCGGGATGTGGAGAGTATGGAGGCACAAATTCTCCTTTGACCTCCTCTTCTCTATTAGCAAGGCAGAAGAAATTCAGGTAATCCCTTGGGTGCCCCAATTCGCCACTTTCTTGTATTGCTTCTCCTATCAAGCTATACATCATCTTCATTGTCTCTCGACTCCAATGTAATATGTCCTGAACAGATTCACTTTCCGGTGGACCTTCCGGCCACATTGGAATGACAATATACACAGCAAAACGCTCCTTGGCTCTGATTTTACTTGCTACCTTAAGAACAATCTCAATAGGAATTAAGTTACTGCATCCACAGTGCTTGTTTTCCTCCCACAGATGGCAACCCCCAATGAAGTACTGGTTCTCTATGTAGATAAATCTGTCGGCACGCCTGATTGCATCCACATAAGCTTCATGGATACTTCGCTCTATTCTGAGATTTTTGGGTAAAGGGCTAGCAGATACATGATCAATTGATCGGAAAACTTGGACGTTCCAGTCCTTTCCGGGGACAGTGCCGCTTGTAGTATTTGGCTGCTTGGAAAATTCCGAAAAGGAGCTTGTGGGTACTAGTAAAGATGGATCACATTGCTTTATCCATCTTTGCTCGAAATTAGCAAGTATATCCCAAGCAGCCTGGCCAGTGACACAGGCGTGTGTATCGTGCCATGGCTCCCGTGGCCCTCCTTTGTGAAGGCTAGCTCCCGCAAGGCTCGTTTGGTAGAAATCATAACAATGGGATTCAGTATTAAGTGTCTGAAACAGTGAATGCTCTTCTGTGTCATACCGGCCATCACAAAGATCAAATCCTCCAAGAAAGCTCGTGATTTCTCGATTAGACAGTTCTCCACGCGTGTCAACAGCTATTGCCTTCTGATGATGCGCGAAAACCGTGGGGAACTTGTTGTTTAGCCTAGGACAGAGTTTGCATACTACTTTAGTATTCTTGAAATAAGCCAAGGCATCTTCATCATTAGTTCTCATAACTCCTTTATTCTTGATGAATGGTAAGGATGTTTCGTCATCCCAAAGAAGAATTCTCACAGCCACACCTTCCTCTGCTTTCTGCTTCAACAATTCACCGAGCTTTACCCCTCGTGCACGAGGAATCTCTGTTTGAGAATCACGTACCTAAAACAAACTTGTTAATCTTAGAACTCGGGTGAAAAAGACGTGGTGAAACTTTTGGTTTGTACTTACCAGAGCCATTTTAGGATTTAATGACCATCCAGCAATGTAAATCAAATGCTTTGCATCTTCAATGGCTCTGTATATATCTTCCCACAAATTTCTCGGGGTCTCGCAAAGCTCAAACGGCGGCCGGAATGTAGGACAGTGGTGAGCATCTTGATATAGTGTGACACTGCAATTTGACCTTTTGGGAAATGCTGCATTCTTCAGCCCCTCATATCCACCATTTCCTAAAACTCTTCCCCAACTTGCTTCATATTCTGCTGGTTTGAACCATAAGATGAATTGCAACTTGAGTTTTTTCTTTGGCTTTCCATTTTCCTTGCAGAGAGGGAAGAACCCATTGATTAAACTTGCCTCCTGTAGAAGCTTTTCGGCTTTAATATCGATTTTCCCCAAGATCGAACGCTTGGTCTTTAAGGTAATTGTAATGGTTGAATCCAATGGATGAGCACAGAGGATTTTAAAAGTTTGGTTCCAAACTCTATCCCTTTCATGACTGGTTTTTGCCACCTTTTTGTTATCTATCTTGATGGTCACATAGGCAGATTTCCCACTTGCAGATAGGCACTGAAATGACAGAAAACAAGAGTCGGGTTCGTGTTGGCACAAAAAGCACAGAAAAAATCTTAATGAGACTTACCCGTAAGGCCACAGAAGGTTTGTACATTGTGGCACGGAAGATGGTGGCTTCGATCGTCCCATGGAGGAATTTTTGCTTTAGCTTTTCCTCCATTGATCTTTGATTCTAGATTGAAGATTGATCTTGAAACAAACCTGTGAATGAGAAAGTGAAAGACGATTTTTTTATCGATTTTTCGTCAACTACTGGCTGTTAACTTACATATATAAAGGCTGGTAAAGTCTGACATTGTAATTCAAGAAATGTGCGGAAACTTGGAATGCAAATTATCAAAGTGTTGGCAGTTGCAGAAACTTCAGAAGCTATGTAATTTCAGTCTTGGAGGGAAACCAATAATAATAATTTAAGCTACTTAGTTTTTCCTTTAAGCTGAAGTTTTCTTTAATATTTTTAGCTGCAAATTCATCATTTCTTTATCCATAAAATGTGATGAATTTCTCAGAAATGACTGAAATTTTGCTGTACCCAAGTCCAGACATGGAGTTTAAAGTTTCTTCAACACTAGTCACCTCGTTACAAACTTATTTTTATTTTAAAATAGAATTCGGTCAAATTATGTTCCTCTCAGTAAAGGGGGCCCGCCTCTCACGGGTGGGTCTTGCTATACATGTGGGGCCTACTTAAGCACGCACACTCCATCACGGGCCGAGAAAAGATTTCGTATAGAAGTTTTGGTGCTCATTAATTGATCAAATTAGGTAACTTCAAGTTTGGTTTGGGGAATCTTTTGTTCTAAGAGTCTAAGTCGTTTTAAAGAGTTGAACGAGAAGTAATACATCCTTGCACGCTCAAGAAATAGTGAATAAGATAAAGGCAAGAATAGATTTGTTGTGAAATTATTAAGCATTGATTTGCAAGATAAGTTGACTAGAATAAAATCCAACTCTTGGGTTGTCATTAATGAGTACAGATAATAAAATGCTATATAGCACCAGTGGTAAATAGCATTACTCTAAATAAATATATGCACACATTCAACAACTAAAATCTATATGGCGGATGTTTTATAGATAAAGACATAAACAGGCTAAAAGCTTAGCTCGAATAACTTGGACTGATATGGTCCAACCGATTAAAGTAAAAAATTTTGACAGGGATGAATTCGAATTAACTCGATATAGTAATTAGCTTCTCTTTTTCTTTTTTTTTCCCTTTTACATGGGACACACCTCCAGAGTAGTTTATTTAAATTAAAAAAGAGAATGCGAATATTTTTCGGGTGTCATGAAATGGACAACAAATATTATTTTGTGAATATTCCACATGAAACACATTGGTTTAGCAACTTGCATTGTTTGAGAAAGTTGTGGTGGCCATTACAATTTATTTTCTAACAAATCAAGATGTGTATACTCAATAATAGACAATACACAAGCAATGTTCATTTCATGTTACTCCACCAATTCATTTTTAAGTTAATAAACATAAACTGACTTTGAAAAATAAACACTTGTATGTAAGCCCAAAATTTTTCTTCGTTTTCCCCACAAAAAAGGAAAAATGATTTTCGTTTTCGTAAATTTTTGGGCAAGCAAATAGATCCTGGACCCATCCATTGTTTTCTTATGAAATAACGTTTGAATTTATTTATTATTTATTATTTATTCTTTTTTTTAATAATTTAAAAGTGTGGGTAAAGTTGTCTTTATAAAGGAATTTAACAGTCAAAATAGATGAAAACTTGATGAAATTGGGTTTTGGGGGGGGGGGGGGGGAGTTGGAGATCAGAATCAGATCGACGGCCTAAAAAAGAATAAACACTTGTGTGTAAATAAAAAGAATGGAAACCTTAAATCTAAATTATTCTCCCTTCAAAAGAAATAAAAATAAAAAATGAGGCAGAGTAGTACAGTTTTTAATAATATTAGAATTTTATTGCAGTAATAATAATTTTAAGGGAAGGCATGTTGGTCTTTGTTAAGACGGCCAATGGTAAAAATATTACCCTAGAGGTAGAAAACTTTGACACAATTGATATTGTGTAGACAAGAATCCACGATCCCAATGGATAATCAGAGGATGTACAGTTGGAGGATGGTTGTACTTTGGCCGACTGCGTGGGATAGAGACCATTCTGCATTGGGCGCTTAGTTTAAGCATTAAAATACAAGCAACAACTAGCATAATGCCAAGTGAGCTTTTCTTGACGTTTGGCTTCTAAGTAAAATTGCAGGCCAAATCATTGTTAATCCTCAAGAATGCTTCATTTTGCATCATCCTGTATTTTATATCAATAGACTACTTCTCGACTCCAACCTCCAATGAGCGGAAAACGTGTTTAAGCAATTTGTTGTATGTGCAGTCGTCTAGAAAGAGAATTCCAGCAACATTTTCTTCAATACTAGTGTTCGGTGAGGTCCAATAGCCATAGAAGGAAATGTAACGCCGATCATCTTTAATTTCTGCAATTTTCTGGACAATATCGCTGGAAAATAAACCTTTTTTTTTTTTTTTTTTTTGGTTAGCCAAATGAGTCTGTATATGCTGAGGGATTGAGGTTTGTTTCCGAATTTTAGGATCAGTATTTTGGAAATTGTAGCCCAAATTGTAGTTTTGGCCCATTATAATGTTCAACAAGTCCAAGCCCAAACATTACTGTTTATCGGTTGCTTCTTCAGTTGTATAGTTACATACTTTGACAGAGTTGAGCGACGATTACTTCACATCTGTATATATTTGGTTTCATATTCCTGTTTGAAAGAATCATTTTTTTTTTCACTTTGTTTTTCTTTTTCCTTATTTTACTTTAATTTCCTGTATATTAGTAAGTATTATAGAGCTCTTTTTTAACATATATTGTTTAAACTGTCCCACTAATATACATAATCACATACCATTAATAACCGCCTATTATCTTTCTTCCTTTTTTTTTTCGTGAACACATTACTGTTATCTATATCCCAGAACTTGAATTTTATTTTTTCCATTTCATTTTTTTAACTTTAATTTCCTTTAGCCGTTTTAGTATTGGTTAAAACGGTTAAAATGGTCCTCACCAAACTCAAGGACTTGAACAAGAATACGTCGAATTGGATTATTAAAGTTGGAGTTGCAAAGAAGTTTATTGTTTTGACAAAAAATGATGAAAAGTCACTCAAAGTTTGGAAATGTTATTTCTCGAATTCGATGTTACTTTTTAAAATTTATTTCTAATAATTTCTTCTTCTATACATAATTTTATAATTTTAATATAATTTGTATTATTCCTTTGACACGAAGAGATAGAATTAAGGTGGCAGTTAATCTCTTGCATATTCTAAAATATAACAAACAAATTTAGGAAAACGTGATTTGCTACATCTCAAAATTGTCAGTAACTGATAATAGTGAAAATTTTGGAATAACTTATTAAATTTACCGTTTTTAGTTTATGACAAATACTAACGTAATTGCAGTTGGTGATAGGTCTTTCCCTTAATTTGTTTTTAATTTTAAAACAGTTTTTGAAATTCAAAATATATCTTATTCTAGTGCTCTTCGTCTATTTGATAAGATTGTGTATTTTTATTTTTTTCAATACAAATGAATTATGTATGTAAATCATTTGTTTCTAATTACATTTTTTTTTTATTTTGTCTTTGTAGACTTTATTAGAAAGTTTGTTACTAAATATCCCAACAACAAAAAAGGTCTACGGGAAAAATAGATTATTATGACTACTAATAAGAGTCTGAGTAAATGTATAGATTTTACAATAATTCTAGAGAGATATCTTTATCTGATATAAAAAAGTGACATACTTAGTTGTCAGCCATATATTGGATGATTATTGGCCTTCAAATCCACCATTTGCATATAAATAACTAATCCATATTTGTCAACTAACCAATGCCAGTTAATCATGTCAGATAAACGTGTCTATCTAAAATTACTCTAGATTTTAATTATTCGTTGTTATAATCAGAGTCAAGACTAACCTCTTTTCTAGTACTCTTTAAAAAGTCAATATTCAGTTATTAGTAGTTCTTATCGCGCCACCGCTAATTTTACAATATTTTTGAAGATTTTCTATTAATTAACAAATTTCATAGCAAAAGTTTCAATACAAATATTAGGGACGTGACGTACAAAATAAACAAATAACTTTTGATTTGATAAAGCTAATTACTTAAACTAACAAGTTGTTATATTTTAAAGAATCATTGCAACCCAGTTTCTCAATAAAATGCAAAAAACTCAACAAGTTATATTAATAAGTATTTTTTATTGATTACCAAAACGATCAAAATTAACTTTTTCAAGACAAATTATTAGAAAAATATTATACTAGAAGGTAAGTTGTCAATGTTATATAAAATTATAAATACATTTATAGAGAGGTGGACATATTTGTTAATACAAAAGGTATTAAATTCATAATATTTTCAGGGACTGGTTGTCACTATAGGAAAAACTCTACTCCCTTTGCTAGCATGCTCAAATCCATGGTTTGCCTTACTTTTCAAATATCATATCTTTAATCATTTACAAAATTGTAGAAAGAAGGGAATAAGTACGAAATACTCAGTGAGTAACAAAACCTTTTGATTCACTTTTTATTTAAAAGATTTATTTTTCAAAAAAACCATTCAATGCACAAATAGGCCATATCACTAATTAAACTATTATTTGTGGTGTGCGCAAGGTTCATATCAATTTAATCATGGCCATGTACAATTAAGTGGTTCCACAATTAACCCTGATTGATCATTACTGAAGTTATAATTCAAAGCAAACGCCACATTAATCTTCCTTATCCTGAGATCATTGAATATGTCATAGTGTGCGAAACAATCCAAAGCAATTCAATACAAAACGGTTAAGCAACTAGTGAATTAATCTTTCTTTTCAATGTATCAAATTCAAGTTTGTCTCATAGAATGCTTCAATTAAAACTACTCTTATTGTGTCAAATCATAAATACAAAAAGGGAATTAAAGTATTAGTTACTCACCTCTTTAACTTAAGCTTTCTAAAGATTATTTGAGTTGTTGATAAATACCCTCAAAACATTTATTTTCCTTGATCAAAGTGACGTTTCAAGTTGTATTTCTTACGTATATATGATGAAGGGTCATTTGTAAGTGTTGAACCAAGTGTTTGATAGGTTTTAAGGGTTGTTTTCTTCATCTTATTATTTTTAGACGAATTTTCTCTTTATGAATGTCTTGAGTTTCACCCAAAAAGCAAGACAATTAGCTTTTGATGTGGAAAAGGGAGAGAGAGAAAGAGACGTTAGGATTCATTGGAAAAATTCTTGCATTGCCCCATATTTATAATTGTTAGAAAATATCCAGATTTATTCGTTTTTAATTAATCTTTGAAATCCGCAATCAAAACACGACACAGCGTGTTGTAGCACCGTAGACTTGGTGGCCAGGTGGCAAATTATATAGGCAGTTCTTATACTTTGTGCTGTCTTATAATTAGGTTATAATATTTCGATCTATGTTACTTGAATCCTTTCAATTATTAAAGTTTTACAATTAGGTTATCAACTTCAAGAATGCTAACTAATAATCACATTTTTTACCTCTAAACTCCCTTGAGTAATAATTCTTTAAATTTTTATGACATTTCAAATGGTTATTCGATTATTGCCGAAATAACGCTTACGTTATTAATTGCAAACTCGTGTGGTTATTCAACCATTATCAATACATTGTCAATAGTCACATTTAAATTCCTATTCATTGTCCAAATATCTGTCATGTTGTCAATAATTATATTCTAATTCTTGACATTTATGTGTATAACATTTTTGCAATAATTCAAATACGATTTCATTGCCACATTTCAATTTTTGTCATTCAATTGAGTGGCAACTCTCAACTTTGCAATTCAATATAATTATATTATCACATTTCATTTCTTGGTATTCATTCGAGTGACAAATCTTGTAACTTTACCATTGATGCAATTCAATTCAATCACTTTGTCATGATCTTATAGCCTTTCAATTGACGCAAATGTAAATAACTCTTTCATCCTTATCAAAATGACGATTATGTTGTATAATTTGTTTATAAGATTTTATAGGATGTTACAGTTCTACGTAGCAATGTCAAGAGTCATGAATCATACCGATTTGAAAATACTTATATTTGATAAGGAATAAAAAATGAGAAATCAATTAATGAAACAACGAATGTTGTTTATGGTGAGGTTTTCCAAAATTTTTAATAATATTAACAAAACATTTATTTTTGTTATCTTAAATTACTACTTTATTCATTACTTTACTACTATATTGTTTAATTTCCTTACATTATACTTTGTCAATAAAAATTAACTATGCAACGCACGGGAGCAAATACTAATTTCGTTTAAAATAACGGTAACCACATAAACAATATAAACATGCATTATAGTTTAGTCTAATTTATTTCTGTAAGATTATTCTTATCCTCATGTGTTCAAATCAATCTAAAAAAATTGTCTACTGAGTAAGATTAATTTCTCCCAAGATGTGTCCTGCCAGACTTTTATGTGGTTGGTGATTATTGGAAATTCACGTGCGTATTTCACTCACATGCGAGTTCTACTAACATGTGAGTTTTTAATGATTTCCCGCCACAAATATCTAATGGGAGATCTGAATTAACCTACTAATCTGATCCTTCCAAATGTCATTGTTAACCTAACATCTTGCATTGTTGTCATTGCTTAGGACCAACGGATGCCTCACATGCATAAATATCTATAGAATGTAGCATTAAATGTTGGATTCATCTTTTTATTTATTTTTATTTTTATTTTTTAATGAAATGTTGGATTCATTCAAAACAAGACTCTAAATAACTTTTATTTTTTTTTTAAATTTAAAAGTAGTCATGCTCTCCCACCAACAAATTGACACGCTTTATGTCTCATGAAAGTAGTCTTTTATTCATTTTCACATAGATTAGGTAAGTTTAATTACTATATTTTAAAAAAAAAATAGAATTTAAAAATATTTTTTAATATACCTCTTCATTTTATTATTATCTCACTTTAATATTTCTTCTATCCTACAAAGATAGTCCAATACTTATTTTTACATAAATTAAGATATGATGATTAATATAGTTGAAATATTAAATTTTATCTTATTTTTCTACATATAACCTTATATCTCATTAATTGTTTGAAATATTTTCAATGCATAGTTGAATAACAATAATTAATTATGGCACATATGAAAATGAAATATAAAATACATGCTCGATATTGAAATTAATCTAGTGCAATATATATGACACACTATAGTACCACATGGCCATATGGCATGCATCGTTTATGTGATGCCATAATGTGCTATATATAGTGCCAGAATGGGACTATGCTCAATATGATAAATTGACTTTTTTTTGGACCGACGAAAATAAAATAGTGAATTATTTTTTAGGATAGAGTTTGTCTTTATTTATTGATATTTGATAACAATACACAATAAATAGAGACATGGAAGAAAATTAAGAAATTAATTAGAGAAAATGGACCATAGTTTGGGATGAATGAAAAATTAGTAAACTACTTTCAAGCGATAGAGAAAGCAGATTATTATACTAACCGACTAATGTGAATTAACGCATTGGAGGGGCGTTTAACAATAAGGAGGACATTGTTATTTTCTGTTGGTCAATACATCAGTCGGTTAGTACAGCAAACTACAAACATGTTCGTTCTTTTTTTTTTTTTTATAAACAATAACCTACAAATGTGTTGATAAAAACTATATATGTATCGTTTCAAAAAAAAAACTATATATGTAACCACTTGAAGTTGCTCCCGATCACAAGGTATTTTGTTTGGGATTAGGGTTAATTTCGCAAATCGTCTAGAATCTTTGAGTTAAGAATTACTTTCGTCCTTAACATTTTTCTTTACACTCTACAGCCCGTAACCTTTAATAAATACACGAAAATCGTCTTTTTTTCTACTATTCCAAAAATTTGAAAATAATAAAAAAATTAAAATAAAAAAGGAACACCCAACCACCCCACCCTCCCCTCCCAAGATTGGCCGCCGGAAATAGAAACAATCCGTCGGCAGATCATTTCGTTGTCGGAATGGCAGTAAGTACGGGGATTCACCCTCCATTTTTTGCCCCCGAGATGCTACCATTCCGTCGGCAACCGTCGAAATATTTCCATTTCCAGTGGCTAATTTTGGGTTGGGGTGGGGTGGGGTGGGGTGGGGTGGGCTTTCATTTTTTATTTTAATTTTTTATTATTTATAAACTTTTTTAAAAAAAATTAAAAAGTTTAAGGGGTATAATCGTCATTTCGTTGAAAATTTTTTAGAATAGTGGAAACAATGACTATTTGCATATATTTATTAAAGATTAGGGGCTGTGAAATGTGAAAATAAAGTTGGGGATGAAACTAATTATCAACTCAAACAGTGGGGACGATTTGTGAAATTAACCCTTTAAATTATTATATAATATATAATAATGATGATAATTCGCGCCCACTTGCTATCCAATAACAAGCTTTAAATCATTATTATTAATTTAACAATTATTGAATGATTAAGTAATGTCTTGTTTCGTGCAAGAACTCTAGCGTCCCAGTTGGCAGTTAACGAGTGGACTTCAATTTGGACAACGTTGAAGCCATGTAGCAACGATATATCTCTTTCTGGGATTTTTCCAGATAATTTTGTTTAATTATTTAATAATCTTAAATCGGGTGGAAAACTATAAACATGAATAGACAACTTTACACGTAGCCACGTGGGTGAATCCGATAGTTCTGGTTGTGACCTCGCCGTCTTGAATGATCGCCGTCCCTACCGGCGCCCATCTCCCCGCCTTCGTTAGTTGAAAATGTTGTGACTTTACGAGACCACCACGTTGCACGCTATTCCACATATTTTTCTTTTCTATATCAATATTTTTCGACATGATTTGATTAGAAATATCAACAAAAGTAAAGGGTCTTATACACAAAAAAAGGGGGGGGGGGAATTTGACTTAAAGAGTCGAGATAAGACATTGTACTGGTATTAATGTTAGAGTTCACAATACTAACTCTTGATTAGATACAGTTAAATTAACAAACAATGTTGATGTAACACTAGTATTTCAGCTATCAAAGACTTATCAATGTGCTAATCTAGTTAATGATCTAAAGCTTACAAAAGCAAGAAAAGGTGTAGGATATGTGATAGGAGTTCTGATCTAACATCATATATTATGACATCGTATGAGGTTATATAGCCATGTGGCATGTATCGAGACAAAGAACCTATATGGCGTGTATCATGTAACTAATCGATGTAACTGTCAAAGAACCTATATTGTGCTCTAGATCATTTTCGAAGGTGCGGTGCTCAAAAATAAAAAAGACTTGGAAAATTGTTTCATTGTTTATCTTATTGAATTGGCCAAATGAAACATAATTGGCGTAACAGTCAAAAATATTGTTATTTTGACTCTATAATACTTAAGGGTAGGATTAAATGAGTTTTATACGAAGATTATATTTTATTTTAAATCAATTTTATTGTAAGTTAATGTGAATATAAAAGTACTTTATAATTAAACAATCGAGTTCAAAAGTAATCTTTATAGTGTTGAACGCTAAGTTTGACTTTTAGCTTTTTAAAAGGCGTCCCAAACAAGCTCTAGATCAAACATGAAGGGGATCAACAAAAAAAAAAAAAAACTTATAGTAACGAAAACCATTGGGGTTATTTTGCAACTACTAAAACTTCATGTCCTTATAAGACAAAACAAAATGGGAATTTCAAAGTATTCACCACGATTATAACGATTATTGTTGTCACATTCCAGCAGGTTAGCAACCCTCATTTACACCGCCCACGGCTTCTCCCATTTCTCCCTCTTCCACCACTGCCGGCGATACGACGATGACTAGTTACGGCACCATACCGACCTCCTCCTCTCCGTCCGGTAACACGGTGAACGTCGAGTACATCTCACGTGCCAAGGAACGCATCAAGGCTGGTCTCGGCACGCGCCGCCCATGGCGCGAGATGTTCAATATCCGATGCTTCGACCTCCCGTCCACCTCCGGAGCATTTTCTCGGATCAAAACGAACTTAGCATTTTTCCGAATGAATTACGCAATCATAATTCTGTTGATTCTGTTCCTGAGTCTTCTCTGGCACCCGATTTCGCTCATCGTATTCACCGTAATGATGGCGATTTGGCTCTTCCTCTACTTCCTCCGCGACGAGCCTCTGGTGATCTTCGGAAGGCTGATTAACGACCGAGTGGTGCTAATTGTTCTATCGGTTATTACGCTTGTTGTTCTGTTTTTGACTCGCGCCACCACCAATATTCTGGTGGCGCTACTGGTGGGAGTGGTGGTGGTTCTGATTCACGCCGCCCTGAGGACGGCTGATCTGTATGTTGATGAGGAGGCCACCGGAGGTTTGTTGAGGGCTTCGGCCGGAGGTCCGTTGTCGTGAAATTGAAATTTCAATTTTTCTGTATTTTCTTTTTTCAGTCAAGCTTCGTTGAATTGATTGTCTTGTCTTCAAAAATGATTGTTTGCGTTGACTAATGGGTGTTTTATGTAATTTGATGTACGTGTGGGAATAATCAGTTCAAATATTTATCCATTTCAAATATGCTTCTTTTCATTGTCACCATACTCGTTACGGCAAGTAAGCAAAGTTGTGATAATGACAAATTTATCACTCGATTAATGGTGCCATCATCATATTCCACATAATAATGTCATAATGTGTGTGAGTAATGTTGTGCAGTACCAAATAGAAGACCATCACGTTATGATAATCGTTATGAAGAGCCGTTGTAAGAATTGGGTTCTTGGTTTTTTATAATATATATAGTGACGACTAACGGGTCTTGTAGTTTGAATTGTGACTCAGTAAAATTCCAGACAAGAGGTCAAGAATTTAATTAGCCTCCATTCCATAATGGAAAATATATGGTTTCCATGTAAAAACTAATGAAATGAGTCCAATATCCTGAGCCAATTTGCTATGATTATATTTTAGTGATTAGAAAGTTTCACTTTTGTTTACAATTTCATTATTATTCAGTTATTATTAGATTCTCTTATTGTCATTTGTTATGCCTGAATGAATTAGTAAAAATAGTAATTAGACGATGTCCCTGTATTTTCTTTTTCTTTTTAGTTCTTGATTTTTACAATTGTAGGCTTCTTTATAAGGAGTTCGCATTGCTTTCTAGAAAAATCGTGGTATTAGAATGGAAGAATTGCAATTTTCTCGAGTCATCCTAATATATTCCTCTCTTTACGGCATTCCTTCTCATTTCTCCATGCTGAACAATTGAAAAATTTTCCGTATAAATTACAGTACGAAACCATTGATTTTTCATGGAGCCAAGTAAGATCCTAGCCAACTAACGAAATTACAAAACCACAAGTGGTTTTGTAAAACCATATATGGTTTCATGAGCTCGCATGTGAATCCTTGCTTTCCGTAACCTTTTTTTTTTTCAACCGGTGCCTTTCATAATGGGATGGAAAAACTGGAACAATTATAGTCCGTGTCACGGTGAGAAGTATCAAAAAGAATTCCTTTTCAAGAGAAAAATGAGCAAAAGGAGATATAATTCTTTCTTGTTTTTTGACGGGAAAAGGAGAGATAATTCTGAACTAAAGAAACTGATATTTTAACATCACCGAAAAAAATTCAAAAGGCTGCTGAGATTGATTCTATCCATCCAACCAATGACATCTACACTAGTTTCTAATCTGATGGAGTATCAAATCGATTTCTTATCGAATCGAATTACATAATATTAGCCTTCGACTGCTATACAAAAACCAAAATCTGAATGGCATTGGACAAAATTTACCAGCAGACGCGTAAATTTGGCAGAAAGTTCAGGTAGTCTAAGCCATTTACGCGTCATCTTTATATGAAGCCCTGGCTATCTCTGTCTGAGAAATTATGTCTTGTATTCAGTGTGAACTTTGAATTAAATCCTTCCAATGCCTCAGTTATAAATGGACCACTATGCCGTTCAGGTTGCCGCTGGTAATCTGACCACATCCTTCCACTCCGACTGCCCACGTCGTACCCAGCTGTGGAGATTTGACTTGAATCCATTATAGCATCACCTTCAAGTACCCGAAGCACCTAAAGAAAACAAAAGCAAAAAATAAAACTTAGAAACAATGCCTAGTAAAACTGCTCTATCTAGACACGCATTCCCCCATGATAAAGCCAGGTAGGTACTCAATATTGTTTCTTGAAGCAAAATTGGAACGGCCATCCTGATTACTTTTGAAGCATTTAATGCAATTTTTTCAAAATTTTGGCCATCTTGAATGAATGAGTGAAGCAAATTTTCCTTACCCGAGACATGCGAGGCCTTGTCTGAGGATCCCGTCTTATGCACAAAGATGCAGCATGCAACATGCAGTAAACCTCATGTTCTGAATAGTTGTTCCCGAGTTGTGGATCAACTAGTTCATGGACGGCATATGAGTCCAATAAAGGGCGTGCCTGTAAACAGGTTATAAGACCACAAATCAGACAGATTAAGCCTCTCGGCCTGACAATTATGAACCCCCATATGCAAAATCATGTTGAAGACAGGCAATTTATGGCTAGCAGAATTTATACCCATTCAGTGAGACACTGCTGTCCTTTAGGCCTGTTGAGATCCACTGCTTTACGTCCAGTTACAAGTTCAACCAATACAACACCAAAAGAGTAAACGTCTGCTTTTTCTGTGATCTGTCCACTTTGAGCATATTCAGGAGCCAAGTACCTAAATGAGCATAATGGGTGGTTAATGAAACCTAATATCTTGTTGCAGTGATCATAGCATGGAAATGAGAAAACCTGAGTAATAAAATAATTACCCAAATGTTCCAATTACTCTCGTTTCAACTCCTGTCTCTCCATCCGGTTGCCATCTTGCCAAACCAAAGTCTCCCACCTTGCATAAAAGAAATCAGAGTAAGAACAGCAGAACTGAGCACAATGTGTACAACAAATGAGATGAGAACATAATCATTTGGGAACTAAATAAGCTTCACATTTTGGTAAATAAATATTTGAACCACTTCTCTGTCAGATGAAGAAGCTCTATAGTGGGAAGAACCCAGCAAGAATGTTAATCAAAAGACCGTTGACAAAGTGAAATAGTTGCAGTTCACAGTATCAAACTATTGGACTATGCCAAGCAGATGTCTGAATTAGACTGTTCATCAAGGTTCGAAAAGAGATACAAAATGAGTTCGTATTACTGCATCGGACGAATGAAGGGACAGCAAGTTAATCAAAATTCTAAGCTTGGTCCAGAATTAAAAAGTTTTTATTTCCTTAAATATGATGTTTTCCTAGACTTCCAGTAATAGCATCTCAACATGAAAGCAATTTGTCTAATCTGGAGTACCATAGCTTATCATCAAACGAGAAAACAAGAAAGCTCAGATTGGCAGAGAACTGAGAGTACAAGACCCATATAAAACATCCACAGCAAATATTTTCAACTGTAATAATCAGATAATAGAGCTGCTGTACCAGAGGTTCAAAGTCATGAGTAATGAGGATGTTGTTTGGCCGCATGTCTCGATGGACAATGCAACCTACTCTGCATTCCTCATGAAGATAACGCAGCCCCCTTGCAGCTCCAATAGCAATTTTTTGACGTGCAGACCACGGTAATGGATCTCGATGACGGCCTGGAATTCCAGAACATCAGAAATTATTGAAAATGAATGGAACCACCCAAGTTCGGTGATAAGATGGATCACAAACAAAATAAGTACAGCTAAAACAAAGAGATCAGAAGGCATATATTCATGATACACTCAGTATATTCACAAACAAGAAATACCATAAAGATGAGAATCCAGAGATCCATTGCAAATGTATTCATAAACTAGCAGTCTTCTGCCATCTTCAATGCAGAAACCAATCAACATAACAACATTTCGGTGCTGAGCACAGCTGAGAACTTCAACCTCGGAGCAAAATTCCTGATCGCCTTGAGAACTGGCCAATTTATGTTGCTTGACAGCAATTGCCCGTCCATCTGGAAGTACTCCTCTATGGACAGAGCCAAATCCGCCTTCAGCTAAAAAGTTGGCCTGTGAAAACCCCCCAGTGGCAAGCTCTAGCTCGGCATATGTGAACCACCTTGGAGGTTTTCCAAATACCGGAGCCTTATGTTGACATATTGAACACAATGGAGGCGGTCCAGGGGGTGCTGTTCTAGAGAGTAATATTGCTTCTCTCAAATTTCCACTAAAATCCACGTTAGACCTACAGCTTGGGGATCCAAACCCAGCTTCATCATCAAGTTTAGAAAGCTTTTCAAGCAAGGTTTTCGTCATGGAAGTTTGAGTATGACTATTGCATCTTTCCGAGCTTTCACCCAGCAAGGATTGGATGTGTGAACTGGCAAATTCTGCTATCCACGGTTGAAACCTTAGGCTTGACGTTGAAGACAAGTTCTCACTCTCTGTGTCTGAACTGGAGTCATCAAGTTCTTGCTCCTCTTTTGAGGCTGATAATTCTTCTTTCTTCAGGCCGCCCTTCATTTCAGTGACAAAGAATGGAGATGTTCCAGGATCAGAGCTTGAAACTGATGAAACTCCACCGTCAGTTGCTGTAAATGTCTCAGGACTACTTGTTGGAGTAACTAGTGGACCTCGAGAGGAATTCAGAGAAACGTTTTCTTGTTTCTTGGATGATTGATCTTCACCAGAATCTATTGCTTCCTTTTCCTTCCTAGATGATCCAACTAAATTTAGACGAAGAACCTTTGGTTGTGAACGCTTCATTATTACAATGTTGCATTGAAGTTCTTCCATGCAGCGCTTTTCCTCATGCTTGAGCTGTCTGCAGAATATTAGATGATCAGTTAAATAAATAAAAAGAAATTTCCCTTATTAGTTTAAAAGATCCTGAGCAGAACTGAAGGTAATTACTTCTCCAAGACGACCCAATTGGCTTGAATTTTCGTTGCCTCTGCAGCAACAGCTCCACATGGGGACCCGGAAACAATTTTTATCTTCACATTGATCTGAAAATTGTATAGACATATATCAGCCATATCAAGCAGTGCCCAACCCTATGAAAAAGATAACAGAGTATTGATTCTTACTTTATCAGGATCGTAAACTTCGTGGAGTTGGAGGATCATTTGCGAGCAAGTATCTGCGATATCATATTTCTGCTCCGCACTTGTCCCAGACTGTGACTTTTTCTGACCACTAGCACAATCCCCTGCAAATCTTGGGAAGCCCCATAATTTTCGACCTGATTTGAGCAGGCTAACTGTTAATATCACAGTACAGACCATCAAGTTGGATTGTTGCTTATAATGACTCGTGCTAAAAACAAAAGAAATCACAAAGAGAAAGAACAAATTACACACTAAATATTCTTCATCCGGAGGGCTCATATTATAAAGTAGCACTTTTTATTCATAGAGAAGAACCAAAGAACACAATAATCAGAGGGAACGATGATGGTAAAAAGACAATCATGGTCTTTGAAGGTTTACAATTAAATGACAGAGTTCACATCATGTTGTTGCTGATAAGCTCTTCATTTCTCAAATTGGAGATTATTAATTAAGTCTCAAGATGCAAATTGCAATTGATGTTAACCTTTTCAGGGATAGAAGATGCAGCTACCACACGGTACGAGCCAATATGTGGAGAATTATTATTATTATTATTATTATTATTATTATTATTATTATTATTATTATTACAAAAAGCAACGGAACATGATAAACAATCCAAGATTTTTACATTAGAAGAAGGGGGGAAATATTACAACCATCACTAGTTTGATTCCCCTTAGCACGAGGGATTCATTCGGCACCCTTAGCATAAAAAAGCCCAAGATGCCATATCAAGAAACTGTTACAGTCAAGTAATGCAGCCAATAAGAACACATCCTCTTTTGATGACAACATCGATGTTCTTGGAATCATTTTTGCTGATATCATTCAGTCGCAGCCCGCAAAGAAAAGTGGAAAAAGAGAAGAAAACAAGGAAAGAAAAAGAAAACTATCACGAAATAAGAGGGAACTAGCTACAAAAATGAAAAAGGAAACACAAATGACAGAATTCATCACGAAAATACATGAATTGAACATAGGAAATGGATGATTACCAGAGCTATGTGAAGAAACAACCACAAGAAGAGTAATGCAGTCCCCAGGTTGAACAACATGAGTTAAAGCCCAAACCAGAGCAGTCTTAGGAATCTCCTTTGACGCCTTAACAGCCACCACGACTTTCTCCGCCACATCAGACCCCCTCTCCTGCTTTTCCCCTTTCTTCAAATCTCTACTCATTAGCCCAAAAGAAAATTTTCCTCCTTCCAAAATCTTCAGTAGAATAACATGTTTTGTAACTTTTCACAAACTCTCAAACACGTACAGTGCATATGATTGTTTACAGGAATCAACAGCAAGAAAACAAGTGTATTATTGGGTCCTCTGTCCCCATCCACATGAGTTGTACTATAGCAAATACAGCCGGCATGGCATGCTCACTGTTTAATCAAAGGAGAAGCACTGGAGCATAATCTTTTTGCTATTGATGACAAGACACTTTTCACCGAGAATCAAATGTCTCAAGATTTTTGGATTCTCTTTTTTGCGGTCAATAAGTTGAAAATCAACAAGAACCGGGTTTATATCAGAGATAGTTATGCATGCAGATTGCAAGAATGATACAATGAAGGCCCTTTAAACTGGATCTACGCAGTGACTTCTTTTCAAAATGATGAGTGTTGGGCATATGAGTTTTTGTACAATCACCAACGACAGAAAATTATCTTCCACTTGAATGGATCTGCTTTGTCAAACAGAGGAATTGCTGTTGAAATGGCTCCAATGAAATAAAGCAGTTCCCCAGATCCAAAGATGAACCCACTCCTCTCCTTTTCTCGAACATCTAAAAATGGAATTGCTATGAAATTAACGAGGATTCAGATTCCTCAAAACTTCAATAATATATCTATTACCATGAATAAAAAACTACTACTTTTGCTTTTGGCTTGTCTTACTGTTTAAATTCGTCTCTGTCCAAAACCATAAAACAAAACTCGTGAAAATCTTTGAGATGACACAAGACTTGAATTTCTCACTTCCGTGCTACCAGATATGCCTTGTCAATAATTTTCCCCCAAAAAGCCCAAATCAGCACCATTGATTCATCCTGCAGAAAACCCACAAACGGAATCACAACATCAAACAATCAAGACCCACATTTCTTGAATTATTCAAGGGTGTCTGTATAGAAATAAGCAATGCAGAGAAGATTTAAGAGGGGAAAATAGTTCATTGCTGTGTGTATTTACATATTTGTCACTTTATCTTTTTCACTGCTCTTCTTTCACATCAAAACAGCTAAACATCAATAACACAACAAAAAAACACACCCCGGAAAAGAGGAAAACAGATAACACCGCAGAAGACCCAATCAATATCTGTATTTGTGTGTGAGAGAGAAATAGAAAGAGAGAGTAAACATTATACATACACACACTATGAGCTCTCAAGTTGAACCACCCCAACAACCAAATCCAAACTGACGTAAGTAATTCATCTCATTCAATAATGATCAAAATAGATATATGCTGCAAACATTAAACACAGAATCAGTAAGTAATTTGTGCCCAAAAAAAAAAGAATCACTGTGCGAGTAATGATGCACTTACATTTGTAACAGTGACAAGTTATATGGAAATAGATGTATGCAAGCACGAAACTGGCATTTTTTACTCACAAAATCTGTGCAGTCGTAAATGCTTCTGAATTTTCTTTCCGCTGAATTACTGTCTTCAGACAATTCTGGACGTCACCGTCGACCTTTTATTTTCACATTAATGCCCTTGCCTCGAGATTTAACTACAGCTTTACCCTCCTGCACAAGGCAAGAGCGATATAATAAGTTTATTCATGAAAAATATCTATACAAAGTATTTTAAAGTACGTAATACACATCGATGGAAAAATCAATTAGATAAATATAGGACAATATTCTCAAAATTTTAACTCGGAATATTACCATAACACATTCAATGTTATATTCTGCATAATAATGTTTAAAAGGTTACTGCTAAGTTATGTGATGTGTATTAAGACACACTGTATAAATACTTATATGTGAAATCATGAAATTACGCGTGGGTTGTCTCGTATGACGTTTCTGAAAGTTCTTAAACATTACCAGTCTTCTACATTTTTTTATTAAAAAAATCAATAATATGATTTAATTATTTAGTGTTGTATTAAATTTTGTCCCTTCTGTTTTTTTATAGAGGACATAACTTAAAAATCAAATCGGTACATTAAACTTAAGATGATTGAGCATCATCGGGACAATACATTTCAAGTGCTTATGCCCATTATTTGCATATTTCTCAAGGCAACTATTGAAATGATATTATAATCAAGATTAATCTACTTAGAACGTTTAAATGTACATATGTATTTACAAAAAGGGTGTGAATGACACGCCCCCTTAATTTTTCCACTTATTATTATTATTTATACTCGAAAGCGGAAGCTTTTTCGTTTTTGTGCAATTCGAGAAGATGGGACTTACAAAAACTATTTTTGTACAATTTTATTTAGCATTAGAAAAGATTAAATAACACAATACATTATGTTGGTAAGCGTTTTATTTATTATCAAACGGAACTACAAGAAGGCCAAACTTTTACATAGGTATTCTTATTTATACAAAAGATGCTACACTCGTATATTAGTTTGGATATATTTTTATAGCCATAATTATATCTTGTAGCTCTAAAATATAGCTTCCCTTCTACATACAAAATCATCTTCCATCCGCAGGCATGATTCGATTCTTGGCTTGCTTGACCATTTTCTTACCTCCGATTATTTACAAAGTAGTGGAAAATAAATATATGAGTACAACGTACTCAGTGAGTAACAAAATACTTCGATGCACCTTCTGCTTAAGAAAAATGCACTTTCAAGAAAATCGTCAGATG